>CATIWO010208038.1:0-27439 GCA_949673435.1 Macaranga tanarius
AAGAAGAACAAGAAAAGCAACACCAATGATCAACAAACAAACAGGAAGCAACAAGAAAGCAATGGGAAGCAACAAAAACCAACAAAAGCTCAACCTGACAGAAGAAAGCAACAAGAAGCCAACAAGAAGCAACAAGAAGCAACAAGCATGCCATAAGAAGCAACAAACAACAAGAGCAGTGTGTGCTATTTTCACCTTCGAAGTATCCCTAAATTCATTTTTATGGTCTGCTCATCCTAGTTATATCTCTAAGCTTATGTCTACCTATACAAAAAGCAACAAGAAAGTAACAAAAAGCAACAAAAATAATAATTAAATTATAAATAATTCTTTTTTTTACAGGACATACTTCCATTTTTTATTTATCATTTTTCTCAATATTTTTTATGGTCTGCTCCTCGTTCCTATAGCTCTAAGCTTATGTTTACCAATTCTAAAAAATTCATTCAAATCAGTAAAAAAAGTAACGTAAAATAAAAAAGAACCTCAAATTGACACAAAATAACAAGGAGCAACAAGAAGCAAAAAGTAAAGCAACAGTACTAAGAATCAAGAAATAAAGAAAATGGTAGAAAAAGAAAATAAGAAAAAATAAAAATAAAAAAAAGGACAAAATTGAAAGAGAAAAGAAAAAAAGAGTACATATGAAAAGGGAAAGGAACATGATTATAATAAATAAAAATATAAGGTATTATATAAGGTAATTTTCTTAATAATAAATGGGTCTATATGGGTAAATGGGTGGGTAAAATTTATATGGGTATAGGTACCCATATAAATAATAAATGAGTCATAAATGGGTAAAAGGGTAATTAAGGGTCTAACCCATTTATACCCAACCCATACCCACCCAACCCACCCATTTTGCCACCTCTATATATGTATATGGGCCCAAGCATGGCCCAAATTAACATGATTTATATATACTTTAGTTTTTGTTTTTAACACAACATCCGCCTCCTTCTTGTTCCAACGTTTATAAATATATGTATTTATACTCTGTGCAATCCTCAACAGCGTCTTGCACCTGACCACCACGCAACAGCACTACCCTTTTTATATATATTTATTTTTATGTTTATTATTACTTTAAGAATCAATTACAATTCTTCAATAAGTTCATTATGTTTGACACTTCACTTGTATTATCAAATTCAATAAGAAAGATGAGATCCACCAAGAAATTCAAAAAAAAAACATATTTTTAATAAATATTCAGGAAAGAACATCAGCAAACATCATTTAGCCAAGATATTCAGTAACAATAACAAAGTTTGACAACAATTCTAAGAAAAGCAGCACAAAATCTCACTTAATTGAGATATTCAACAAAACAAAAATATTTAATACAAAGAACATATATTGTTCACTTTGGAAGGAATATCATCAAAGATAACCAAAATTTTAGGAGTTTATGGAATGAAATTTATCAAACATGAATAAGGAAAGGAATTAAATCAAAGGAGTCAAAAATATAATTCACTCACCAGTTTTTTTTTTCTGTGCATTCCTTCCTTTGCTGTTCTTTTTTTTTTTTTTTTTTTTTGTGTTTGGTACTAAACCATTATAAAATCTCCTTGCATGGCCAAGCACCGCTACCCAATGCTTGGCCCAATACGTGGCACTTTTTTTTTTAGTTTAAGCCATTTTCTTCATTTAGCCCCTCAACTAATTTTTTTTCAATTAAATCCTTTATTCAAATTTATTTTTCTATACAATTTAATCCTACTTAAATATATTATTAAATATTCGGATACGGTCCCGACATATACAGTATACCACAATATACATATCACATATATACATTGCACATGTAAATGGATGATGCATAAATAGGGAATGATCATGGACTTCCTAATAACATATTCTAATAACTTAGAACAATTTACCAAATAGGTCTAGCCCATGAGATCTTCAAGCCTTGAATTTCCAAGCCATTATAAGGATGAATGGGCCACCAACTTGAACTCTTCAAGCTCCAAGTCATAACTCTTATAATTACATTCAATCCTTGGCATCCCAAGGAAAATATTAAATCCTATTAAATGTAATTAACATTTAATTACAAACAAAAATAATGAAATTAATTATTACAAACTATAGGATGAAATCTAAGTCCATGATCAACCTTTAAATGTATGCCAAGTAAATAAATACAACTATTGCATGTTATATCAATTTGCAAGTCAAAGAATGAGTCAAAAATGTTGTCCGGATGAAAGAATTAGCACTGGGGTGCCTCCTTAGCATTGAAATGGTGCCTCGGTGTGATCAGGAGGGGCTTTAGCCATGAAAGAGGTGCCTTAGTGACCTTCTGTCCACTGAGGAGGTACCTCAGTGGCATAGAGGTGTTGCCTCAGTGGCCAGAGGCCAAACCAGAATGGTGTTTTGCCATTTTTTCACCTTTAAGTCACAACACTTGCAACCAGCATCAAATATAATCACAACACTTACAATTATCATGATTTTTAGCATGTAAAACTTGTGATTTAGGCTCTGATACCACTTGAAGGGAGATTCATACCAACCAAATAGATTAGCAGAATTTTAAAAATTTTAACTATATTCAACTCTTGCATGAATGCTAGAATCTCATCTAACCCAATATCACATCACAAGAATATTTACTTGACTAAAAACATGCATCATGGATAATATTTTTTTAAAAAAAAACAACACAAAGCATCATAATCCAAAATTTCTATAATCTAAGAGTTTAGTAACACTTACAAACTCCTAAAGTATGAAGCACGCTTGATAAACTTTAGATTGTTGTGATGTACAAACTCCAAGCTCCCAAATGTGAAGCCTCTAGCTTGAAACATACAAGTTCCTCCAATGAGATTTCAAGGATGGTGAAGAACTATCCGCAAGCCTCTCTTCTTGAAGATGACCCAGGATACTTACTAGAACTCCTCCAAACTTGAACGTGTAGGACTTTGTAGCAACCTCCAATGGATGTCAATGATGGATATATATTTGTACAACTCTTGTACAATAAAGGCCTTTTGCTTAAAAGCTCACAACATATTTGAATTTATTACTCTTTACACTTAGATAAAGAAGAAAGAAGATGATATCTCAACTCATTAGAATTCTTTCTATTTTTTTCTCAATAGTATAAGAATAAAGTTCTTTAACGTGCATTAGTTTTTAGTTTCTACAAAATTCACTAACCTAAAGACATGCATATGACAATAGCTTGAGTGTCTCACACTCAAGCTTCATGCATGTGTGAGTTTGAGTGTCTTACACTTAAGCAACATGTGTTTGTGCCTTTGAGTGTCTCACACTTTAACTATATGCATACATAGCTTTTTGCTTAGGTGGCCTTGATTTTTTTAAATAAGTGGGATTAGTTTGGTTATAAGAATAATATTAGCCTTTGATTTCATTAACTCTTAATGAGTTGGGCTAAGGTCTTGAGCTTGTTTAACTCTTAAACAAGGCCCGTGTATATATACCAAACTAATTAAGACAACTCATGGGCTTATTTAACTCTTAAATAAAGCCCAAATCTTATCCATTATATTTAATCCTTATAGTCCATTTCATGCCCCATATCCATACTACAATTAGTGGTAAATATCAATTTAGTCCTTGAACTTAATATCACTTATTAAATCAAGTCCAAATTAATATTTAATTAATGATAATTAGTCCTAACTTTTTAATTTAGATTTTGGGATATGCTAGATCTCCGCATATGCACAAATCCAATTCAATTAATTTAATAAGTTAGTTAAACTCTTTAATTAACAATTAAATTAATAATTATCATCATTAGTGCAACTCTTATGTGTCTAACTTACTAGGTTCAAGTCTAATTGGCAATGAGAAATAATATTAACACTTAATATTATAGAAATATCTTTCCATGCTAAATGTAAAAATCCTAATTAATCACATTTAGTTCCTATAAGTTATGAGTGACCCATATCATAGATGTCACGACTACCTAATTAAAAATGAATGCTTTCCATAGATCATCTACAAAAATCACAAAACAACAATTATCATGCACTAAATGTTCCTTCATTAAATGATCCTGATATCGGCTAGAGTCATAGTTTAGTCAAACTCTAATTGCCTCAATCATATGACCTCATCTTTAGTTCAATTCTAGATAAAACACGACTATTACTGGAAACTCTTTTCTAGCATCGCAAAGCTTTTCGGTTAAGTCGAGTTTGACCTGGCCAGGTACTTATTCATCAAGAATAACTTAGATAGCATAGGATTTTATCCTAATTTACTCCAGGTAATGAATTCCATTTTGGCCGATCACCCATCCCTACATATAACCGACTAGAGCCACCACAGGCCATATACCCATACATGACTAGCACAGGTATGTAAGCGGCAACAAACTCTAACCAACCATATATGGATTACCGTATCGCCTCATGTCAAAAGACCATATGCACTACTATGTCTAAGATTATGATTGTTGACAAAAGTGAATTTCCATGCAATCATAAATCTTACATTACAGTTCGATCCACCCATCACATGAGTATCCATATGTCTATTCTAATATCTCATATCAAGTAGCATGAGACTCACTACCTACTGCTTCTGATATCACTTACTGATTAAGGAAAATACACAGAGGTGATAGTTTAAAAATTAATACTACCCTTATATTAATCTAATGACTATGAACATTTATAGTATATGTACTAAATAAGTTTATAACTCATATTGTCAACTCTTGATAATAAGCTCATTTAACATAATACTAAAGGGTAAATATTCAAATAAACTTAACACTTAATTTAAATGAATATTATTTTATTAATAATCGGGATAAAAGTACAATGTCATCATACAAGAATGGCACTAGGGCACATCTATGCTAATATATATGGCATAAAACACATGCACATTGGGTAAATCCTAAGGAAAGTTACTAAGATCACTACATAGTCTAAGTCTTGAGTTAGGTCAAAGGCTTCTATAGCTTCATACTTTATTTTTATTTTTCCACTTAAGAGTCCGAACGACGTACTCAATTATAATTCACTATGAGTGATAATAGTTAAATACACTACCACTAGGTTCGAGTGGAATAAGGTAGCAATACATTAACTATTATCGGGTTAGTCGAGACGGTGTGCACATTATTTGTAAGTGCAATGATGCAAAGGAATTAACTATCAAACAAACTCCCATAATATGTAAAACACCGGAATCATTATTTCTATCCCCAGTGGAGTCGCCTTTGTAGACGGCAAGGTTTAGCGTACACCTAAGTATTCGGTAACCATGACACTATGCAGGCTTTGAAACCTACTTGGGAGTATAAAACCAGCCACAATGGCTAAAATTGGAGAAGTCGCCACCCGGGTAATAACTAGGAAACTGAATATCGCGGCAATTGGATTCTACAGAGGTCCAGTAACTACCTTCAGAAACTGAGTTTAGATACTGAATCTCTATTTGTGTTATACTTATTATAAATATTTCTTTTTAAGTTAATTCTTTATTACATGCAATTATGCAATTTAAATAATCAAGCAATTATGACCATATTATTAATAATTTTTACATGCCATTTTTAAGAATTACCAAGTTTATACATGTCACCAAATTATTAAATTTAAAGTCATCATATTATGCATTACTCACATGACATATTTACATCACATGCACATATAAAGACATACAAAAAAGGGAAGTGAGGAAAAAAGAGCACAACCCATAAAAATAAAAATAAAAATTAAAATAAAAATCGTCATCTAACCTATATTAAAAAAAAAAAAAAAAGATAAATAAGCTAAGTCCAAAATAAATAAAAAGTTCAAAGTCTATAAGAAAAGAGGGAGGAAAAAAGAGTTACGGTCCAATAAAAATATCAAAATACATAAATTAAATGAAAAGGCTCATTGGGTAGCCCATCTAACATTAAATCTAATTAGATCCACCAATTAGTCTAAATGGATTGGGCCTATAAAACCTTTCACAAATCTATAAAAGGTTAGACACAATAGAAAGATAAATAATTATACAATAATAATAAAAAATACAATAAAAATAAAAATGTGTGAAAAGAACAATAAAAATGACAATAAAAATAATACTAAAAATAATAATCTCACAAATATTGAAATAAAACCAAATTAAACTAAAACTAACTAATCAAAATTAATTAAAACACAAAGCAATTCAATTTTATTAAATTAACCTAAATTATTATATTTACATATTTGTTAATTAACCTAATTCCATATTAATTAATCAAACAATATAAAACTAAATTAACTGACAAATAATTAAAAAAATAAATGCATAAACTTTAATTAGCTCAATTCCATTTAACAAATAAAATCCTACGAAAACAAATTAAACAGAATAAAGAATATATGATAAAGAAATAAATAAAATAAATTCTGGTTAGTGGAATTTTTATTAATTAATGAATAAAGTGAAATTAGATTATTTAATAAAACGAAGAAAAAAAGATTAAAGAAAAATAGCAAAACATAAACAAAATGAAAACGGGTTGTACTTGCACCTATGCATCAGGTGCAGGATTAAACATTAATTAAAAATAAATAAATTATGCAAAGGACGACACCTGCTATAGTAGGTGCCTTTGATAGACCAAGAAAAAAACCAATTTTATTTCTTTTTCGAAACAAATAAATTTTAAATAGCTATTATATAATATTAAATCTAACTTAGTTTTAATTATATATCAATAATTACACTTTTAAAAAAAATATTTTTTCATATAAAATACATGAACAATCAAAGAAAAAGGACAAAATTAAACTAGATGGAAAATCTAACAAAATTAAAATAAAAGCAATGAATAAAATCTAAAGAGTTAAATTAAATCAAACAAATAATAAGAGAGAAGGAAAAAAAATCAAACAATTAAATAGTAACTAAAATAATACTTTATCCTCAGGGTAAATTGTCCCAATGGTCACTTAACTTTGACTTTCGTATCAAATTGGTTCCTTAATTTTGATTTTTATCTTTTCAGTTACTTAACTTTTATTTATGTTTCAAATTGGTACCTTCACTATATTTTAAGTCCTTTAAATTTTACACAAAAATTCTTTAATCCTTCAGACATTTAATTTTTTAATTTAATCCAAAATTCAAAGATTTTAGAAATTCACATTCTCTTAAACTCTAATACCACTCATATACTTCATTAACTACAAATAATATAATTTTTTCTTTTTAATTTTGAAATTTTTTTATTTTTTTTGAAACAAAATATTTTTGATGATCCAATTTTTTTCTTTTGATAAAATTTAGAAAATGATTTTTTTCTTTCTTCTAAAATTAGATCAAAATTATATATATATATATATATATACATACATTATTTTATCAACAATAATTTTTGATAATTTTTTTTATTACTTATTGTTAATATTTTGGAATTCATTATATGTAATATTTATATTTCAAACTCTACTTTCATTAAAAAAAATTGCAATTATTTCTACTTTTTATTTCTCAAATATATTTTCCATAATATTTTAGTATTTTTATAGATACATGTATACTTAGTTACAATTTATTCATTTTATGTATTTACAATTAGTCACAATTGATCATACATTTTTATTCATGTATTGTGAATGTGTAAAGTCTAAATATTTTATTTTATAGTCACAATTAGTCATACACATTCACAATTTATTCATGTATGTATGTATGTATGTATGTATATATATATATAATTTCGATCTAATTTTAAGTTATAAAAATTTATGAAGAAAAAAAAATTATTTCTAAATTTTATCAAATGAAAAAAATTGGATCATCAAAAATATTTTGTTTCAAAATTTTCAAAATTAAAAAATAAAAAATTTTCAAAATTAAAAAGAAAATAAATTATATTATCTGTAGTTAACGAAGTATATGAGTGGTATTAGAGTGTAAAAGAAAGTGAATTTTTAAATTATTTTAATTTTGGATTAAATTAAAAAATTAAATTTTTTGAGGATTAAAAAATTTCTGTGTAAAATTTGAAGGACTTAAAATACAGTGGATGTACCAATTTGAAACAGAAATAAAAGTTAAGTAACTAAAAAGATAAAAATTAAAATTATGGAACCAATTTGAAACGAAGGTCAAAGTTAAGTGACCATTAAAATAATTTACCCTTTTAATTAAAGTCTCTAAACTATAATTCCTAAAAGTTAGATGAAAAGAAAATTAAAATCATAAAAAAATTAGAGTTGAAATAGAAAAAGAAGAAGCAAAACAATGCAGGAAAAGCCAATCTTCAAAAAACGTTATTTTTTGTACGTATATTTTTCTGCCCTTTATTTTTTTTTTTCCCAAAAATGATATTTATATAGAGAATTAAAAACCCTCAAACTAACATAATAAGATAAAAATTCTAAATTAAAATAAATCCTATCTAAATACATATGTAAAAAGAGATAAAGTGATTAAAAAATAAATAAAACTAGATAAATAACTAAAAAAGGGAAAAAAGGATAAAGTCATGTGGGCGTATGTGGAAGTGTAGAGATATGATAATAAATTACACTTTATCTCCCTTTATCTTGTAAAAATTACAATTAAATCCCTAAAAATGAAAACTGACAAAAATTATTTTAACATGATTTTATTAGAAATTTTCAGAGTCTTTTGCATTTTCTTTTGTAACAACAATCTTACTAAGATTACTGGATGGTGATCATCACTGCGTTTTGATACATCATTCGACATCCTCAAAATTGAGGTGCTGATATATGGGTAAATGGGTTTGGAAAAGTATTATCACCCATACTAATGGCTATTATATGAATAATATCTATGGCATTCTCCTACATGGTTTTATTAATCACCTTCTCTAAAAAAGCCTCAAGTTATCTGTCTTCATTAATGTGATTCTGTATTTTGTGACTGCATGGTTTTACTTGATCGTCGTTACTTTGGCCATTAAATTAGTATATTTCATCATGAAGGTTGTAAAGAAGTTTTGAAGAATTAAAAAGAAAAAGCTTTCGAGGCATATAATTGTAGCACATTATCAGAATTAAAATAAGACCTACTATATCTAAATGTTGAGTGTATAGTATTTCTTTAAGGTTGGAGCAAGTTTGACTTCACTGTTATCAACTTATAGCTCAACCGACGATTTTATTTATTTATGTTTCTATTGGTTTCAATTTTATTCCATTAGCGTGCTAGCTGTAGCATCCTCCAGGTACCACATACAAGTATCCCAACATAACAATATGTGGTATGAATTTTTTTTAATATATATAAAATAAGCATTTATATAAAGCTTTTGTCAAATATACATTGTACTTTTATGTACATACATATTTAAATACAAAATTGCTTGAATGCTATGAGGATGATGCTCATGAGTATATAGATGTCGACATCATGCCTTCCTTTTGGCCCACCTGAGCTCACCAGGAATTACACTTCAAGCTCTAATCAACAAGTGCTTCAAGCAAGTCTATCTATTGCCTGAAAACCACAATTGCAAAGGAATGAGCTTGCGACTCAATAAGTAATTGATAATAAAACCAAATATATAATACTCCTCAAGAACTAATTAAGGAGAATATATATATAAATAACATTTCTATACATCAAAATATGAGAATATAATATTTAGACTGCGCACGTAAGTCCAAATGATAAAGGTGTAAGTAAGCACTAAAATGTTAAGCTCAATTAGAGAATCTTAAAGATAAATTCTACCCTTAAAACATAGAACTTGTAGAGGACTCTTTATAGTTTTCGTAGCATCAAACCATGCCTCATTTGGAGGTCTACAACTCAAGTTATGATCAAAATCTGAAGATAAAAATGTGCTGATGGAAGGCTAACTCATCACGACTTGGCACACTTGTGCCAAGTCGGCACCACGAGTTTCAGGGGTGCCAAGAGACATGACCTGACTAACCATGTCGCACTCTTTCGGCCATAACTTCCTCTACAGAACTCGGATTCGAGTGATTCAAGAGGCTATGGAAAGTCAGAGGGCTACAATTTTCATGAAGACACCTGAACTTAATTCATTTATATGGATTGACAAAAATACCCTCGACTCTTCATCAAAGGATAAAAATCTTTCCCGCACTTGCATATAACTCAATTCAAGCCACAACAAGAGTTATAAGCATTTAAAACATCATTATTGGTGTCTCATGTATATCAATTTATACTATTCAACAATTCACGCTACTATAATATCAACAACAACTAATATATTTACTAATACATACAAATTGAGGTGTATAATACATATCAACACACAACCACAATCATCTCGTTATTTCAAGTAATCCACATCCACATTTTATATCAAATCCACATTTAGTATATATATACATAGCACAATGCAGTGGATGTATGATTATGCTTATTAGTTTTTCCAGCCGGAGTTCTTAACACACATTTTTCACATAAACCTCACTTTTTCTTTATCATATATCTTTTTCATATATCTGTGGCTATTCCTGAGACTCTCTGCCCTACTCAGTCTCAGATCTCACACGTACATTTACATTTCACATGAATGGCCACATTTGAGACTCTCTGCCCAGCTCAGTCTCAGATCGTGGAGCTCAATCTCCACCCATACATTTTTCCTCGTATTTCCTTACATTTCCTCACATCATGCCATATGTATATTTTTCAATCATTCTCATACTATATGCATATTTTTCAATCATTCTCATAATATATCAAAATGCATATGTACCATTATTTCATCACAATTCCATACCACCTCATGTGGCTTTCATTATTCACAATTTCATACCACCTCAACTGGCTTGCACTTATATGAGCCAATATCCACAATTCATTACCACACATGCTCATATTCATAACATCAACATTCACAATTATAAACGGAAAATATACCGTTCATACACCAAACGTATACCATATGTATACCATAATCATATGCTATATATATATATATATATATTATGCTTCCCAAATCAATAATAATCATTTCATATCATTTTATACATAATCAAACATAGTCAAATAACTTTAGCTGCATAAGAATTACTATATGTAAGCATTATATAACAATTACTTACAAAAAGGCATAAACTCCTTCACAAGCAAAGTTCCCCCTATAGAGTAGAGTTTTCACTTCCTCTTCCAACTCCTACACACAATAATATGCCAAATGCCACAAGCAAGCATTATAATTCATTTCAAAATCACCCATTATAATTAAATGTCCAAAAATTCAATATAACCTAGGGACACACACACAAGTCCAAAAACCCCCAAATTGCTATTAAAGCTAGAGTTATATGTCTTCTTCCAATTCCAATTAAATCACTCAATTTGGATAAGTGTAGAATTAATTATGGATTTTAGAATCCATTTGATCTAAAACAAAACAAAACAGGGCATTTAGTGAGCAGTAAAATGTTTAACCCCATTTGACCCTTCTAACAATGAATTCAACCAAAGCTCAAAACATAAAAATTAAAGAGGACTCTCTAAAGTTTTCTAAGCATCAAACCTTGCTCAAATCAGAGGTCTACAACTCAAGTTATGCCCAAAAACGAAGACTGAAAAATAGAGGCAGCATACCCGAATTTCAACATAAAAACCTAACTTCAAATACTCACAAATAAATATATGGCTTACCTAATTGATGCTCAAATAACTTATAATTCTTTTAAAGCTTCCCAAAATCCCTGATAAATGAGTAGAGAATTCTCAAAATCTCCCAAGTAAAACAAGAACACTCTTCTTCTTCTTTTTCCTATCTCTATACAAACACACACCAGATATAATTAAATATACATATAAGCACTTGGCCAATCAAATATAACTATTTGTGCCCCCTAAAAGTCTTCCTCCCTTAAATACTTAATTATCACCAAATATATCAATAATAATAATAATACACATATATCCTTTAATAACCAAAATAATAATCATACTCCAATTTAAAAATCACCAAAATAACCAAATATCTCCTTAATAATAATTGCTCCACCAACTAATAAATTCATATTTATCACTTAATATTAATATAATAATACTCTTAATAATATACTAAATATCACCCAAAATATCTACTTAGCCCCTTAATGAAATAGGCATATTACATAATATCCCCACATCTTCCTATTGTGATAATTAACTCCAAAAACTTTCTTTTCAATTTAGTCCCTCTCTACACTTATACCCATTCTTAAACATTAAATAAAACCTACTAACTCTTATGTATAAAATACAATATGCATGTCACTGCCACGTGTACTAAAGGGTGGGTGTTACATTAAATGAGGTCCACTCATATACTATGCATAACATGAAATGCTTACGTCACCAATACGTATTCTAAAGGGCGAGCGTTACATTTCTCCCCTCCTTAAAGAAAATTTTGTCCCCGAAATTAACTACTCTGCACTTACAGAAAATAAATATGGATATTTATACTTTATTAGCTCTTCTACCCACCAAGTTACTTCTTAAGGTGAATGGTGACTCCACTTCACTTTTACTATTGAAATCTCTTATTCCTCAACTGTTTCACCTACCGATCTAGAATCTCCATTGTCCTTCCACATATGTCAATCCTACAAAAATCTCTACCTCAGAATTTTATATCACATGACTAAGATTTGATCTATACCATCACCATATAGACGCATAAATACATTATGAACAGAAGATGATTCGCTTGGCAAGGCCAATTTATGTGCCAACAGTCCCACTTTTTCTACAATTTCATACTATTCCACGTATCTCGAACTCAATTTTCCTTTCTTTCTAAAATTGAATTTTTTTTAACCTTCTCAAAGCTATCTAAACTTTCATGCACTCAAATGAGGCTTAAAGAAACTCAGAAATACTTCAAAAACATACTTAACATTATCACTTTGTTCCCCATTAACTCATATATAAAGGATTATATATATAGTCAAATATGTGCAATTGCACTTTATCAACTCCAACACCCACAATCATCAATTTCATACTAGAGGAGTATAAATATAATCAATAAATAATTTAGTACACATCACATGAATCTCAAATCTTAATACTTAATTTAATGTGTGTGCATGCTTCTCAACAATAGGGATAGCATCTCATTATTTGGTATCATTTGCCTTGTCGATGGACACTTAGCCAATCGACTTATCAACCTTTCACATGGTCGATGGTCACAAAGCCAATCGACATAATTCACATTTACTCATAAATATCACAATATTATATTCAATGAACAAATCTCAAATTCTTAATGTATATACACTTACAACTATAATTCATCCGAATTACTCATCACAATTTACACAAAGATAATGAACAAATAGAAATCACACATTTCCATCGTTATAATTATGAATCTATAACATTCATATGCATTCTTATTATTGATAGTACATATGCAATACCAAGTCCACTATATGCTCACTTGGCATATCACATAAGTATTATTGTTCATATACAATTCTTAAATAAGGTTAATATTCTATTAACAATATTGATATATCCTTACATCTCACTATATGTATATATATAATCATCCACTATTTCTCAATAACCACTTCATTCAAAACTCTTGTATTTAAATACATCTCTATACCAACCTCATATATATGAACATTGACATTCTAAAGCAACACCAGAATCATTATTCTTTCATTATTAATAAAATAATTCACAATCTAACCCTGTTAACATATAATGATTCATATTACTTGTTTAATTATCCAAGTAAGCACTTACCAAAATACTTTCTACCTTAATAAGTGAGAGTTCTACCTTGCTCTTTATAGCACCTACATAAAACCACACATCAAATACGTATACCACATATCTCAGTTATACTCTAATTCAGCTTATTCAATCCATTATCTACAATTCGATTTATATCATGTCTACAAACCTTAAAATTCTGATTTCCTATAGGAATTGACACTATAAGTCTATTTTAACACCGTTGGTGGTTACAATTTCTGCAAGGACTGATATTCCATTTCCATTCATCAACTCTAAAATATAATTACTAATAAAGAGTTCTAGATCATAAGTCAAAGAAGTCTCCTCATACAATCATAATTGTCCGAATATACAAACCATTATTCTTTCTATTACATTCATACTTATTATGTCTTTTATCTTGAAGCCTTGACATGCATCGTATAACTTCCATAACTACCTTAATAAACTTTAATTCATTCCCCTTATCATTTCCTTCTCAAGGATAGTGATTTTCTCACTCTCCATTTATTATACTAAAAGATCACACAACTATCTCTTTTTGTTAAAACTATTCAGGAATACTTGTCATATGCTTCTTTATTTGGTAAATAAAAGGATTATTAATTAAAATAGTCTCAATTTATTCAAATACCATCAAAAAGTCTGGTGTATAAATATCATAATCATAACTAATGCATTAATAAATTCTAATGATATAATTAGAAATTTATGATTCCCATACTATATTCTGAATGTTGCTTCGACAAGAGAACATTCTGCTGTCTAAAGTTATTAATATCTAAATTTTCAAATTCATTCTTCTCCACCATACTCTAATATTTTTCCATTGATCAAACAGATCCTCATTCATAATAATAAATGATTAGTTGTCATTAAAATGTAGTGCAATAATTCATAATTAGCATATATTTACTCATAATCATTCTTGTTCAATATAAATAAAATTAATATCATCATATTGTTCTATTCAATCCATCGATTTATCCTCTTTCACTCCCAAGATATTATTTTTAGTAAAATAATCAATACTGATGTGATCTTGGGTGTAATTTAAATCTAAATCTACCTTCCAATACTGGATAGTTGCCATTGTTTATCTAGAACACCTTAGAAAATGCAATAATTATAATTCCACTCATTTTTGTGAGTCAATCTTCAACATCAATTAAATAGACTTCTTGCCTATTTCAAATCACAAATGATATAATCATAACTAGAATCATCAAAGATATATAGTTTCTTTTTCACCTCCTGTGTCCCTTTTTCTCTACTCCCGAATATGTAAAACTATCTCCTTACATATCAAGTTCTAATATCCTGATAGTTTCCTGCCCAATTTATTCTCAAAATAATACTAATCCTTCTTCAACTCCATAACTATTAAGTTCACACCTTTCATATCAGGCAATAGTTCTAAACAAAATCTTTATTGCCAGTGTGCCCGTTTGTAGCACTTGACTCGATTAGTTGTGATATTCCATCTTTTCTTGTCAATAGACAATCTTCAATAAATCGATCCAGTGTTCTACAATTATAACATATCCTTGGCTTAAGACCCCCCATACTTTCCTAAATATTTCTTACCATCATCATTACAATTGCTTCCTGGTAATATTACATCATCCATAGATTTACCATCAACTTTTCATCTTTTAAATTCACTTTGTTGACACCGAAATTCTTATAACTTCTAAAACTCTCTCTCTCAAATCTCTAAATTCAATCCTCTCAGTCCAGTCTCTTTTGCTTTCACTTATTAATTGCACATAAGCCTATATCATAGAATCTTAACGATAAAAATATAATTTACGAGGAATCAATCAAAAATTTGGCAGAATCTCTCCTAAAATATAGACATCTCCCTACTAAAATAGGGTCAATCCTGCAAATAAACAACTACACTTCTATAAATAATCTTAATTAAGGATCAGTTATACACCACACTACGATTACATCTAATTGAGCATCACCAATATACTGTTATGAGTAATATATAAGCATTGCCAAAATTACAATGCATTTACATTAATCTTCACATCACATATTTTTCCTAAACTATAACACTGCATAACTAATTTCTCTTTTCATTAATACTTATTAATTCAATCTAGAATTCTTTTCGTACTCTATAATTATCATTTGCTATGGTGAAATTACTAAGATTGTAAAAACCTTTGCACCTTATTCTCTTATATTTCATAGTTCACATCAACAGTGCTATCTACTTGCTTAGACTTATTATTCTCATCTCTGAAACAATTCACTAATATATAAGAACATACATCTTATAAAGGGGTCAAAAATAGAAATTCAAGTTCATATAGAGTATGCATAGGTATTACCAATGAACTCACTCAAACGACTCTTCGGGGTCAATGCGAGGCACTTGGTGTTCATCCATCTCAAGATATGCAATACACATCATCTACATGTTTTCTCAACTTATGCATGATATATCATGTATGCATCATGCTTTATCATCCCGAGGAAGTCTAATCCCCGTTCTGATACCACTTAATGTAGCACCCTCCAGTTACCACATACAAGTATCTTAACGATAAAACAACACGTGGCATGAATTTTTTTAATATATATAAAATAAGCATTTATACAAAGCTTTTGTCAAATATACATTGTACTTTATGTACATACATATTTAAATACTAAATTTCTTGAACGCTATGAGGATGATGCTCATGAGTATATAGATGTTGACACCATGCCTACCTTTTGATCCACTTGAGCTCACCAGGAATTACACTTCAAGCTCTAATCAACAAGTGCTTCAAGCAAGTCTATCTATTACCTGAAAACCACAATTGCAAAAGAATAAGCTTGTGACTCAATAAGCAATTGATAATATAACCAAACATATAATACTCCTCAAGAACTAATTAAGGAGAATATATATATAAATAACATTTATATACATCAAAATATGAGAATATAACATTTACACTACGCACGGAAGTCCAAATGACAAAGGTGTAAATGAGCACTAAAATGTTAAGCTCAATTAGAGACTCTTAAAAATAGATTCTACCCAACCTCAAAACATGGAACTTGTAGAGAACTCTTTAAAGTTTCTGTAGTATCAAACCATGCCTCATTTGGAGGTCTACAGCTCAAGTTATAGTCAAAATACGAAGATAAAAATGTGTTGATGGAAGGCTGACTCGTCACGACTCGGCACACTTATGCTGAGTTGGCACCCCAAGTTTTAGGTATGACTTAACACACTCGTGCCGAGTCGGCACGGGTGCCAGGAGACATGACCTGACTGATTATGTCACACTCTTTCGGCCATAACTTCCTCTACAGAACTCAGATTCGAGTGATTCAAGAGGCTATAGAAAGCTATTTTAGAGGGCTACAATTTTCATGAAAATACTTAGACTTAATTCATTTATATGGATTGATAAAAATACCCTTGACTCTTCATCAAAGCACAAAAATATTTCTCGTACTTGAATATAACTCAATTCAAGCCACAACAAGAGTTCTAAGTATTTAAAACATCATTGTTGGTCTCTCATGTACACCAATTCATACTATTCAATAATTCACACTACTATAATATCAACAACAACTAATATATTTACTAACACATACAAATTAAGGTGTATAATACACATCAACACACAACCACAATCATCTCGTTATTTCAAGTAATCCACATCCATATTTTATATCAAATCCACATTCAGTATATATATATATATATATAGCACAATGCAGTGGATGTATGATTATGCTTGTTAGTTTTTCCGGCCGGAGTTCTCAACACACGTTTTTTATATAAACCTCACTTTTTATTTATTATATATCTTTTTCATATATCTGTGGCCATTCCTGAGACTCTTTGCCCTGCTCAGTCTCAGATCTCACATGTACATTTACATTTCACATGAATGGCCACATCTGAGACTCTATACCTAGTTCAGTCTCAGATCGTGGAGCAATCTCCACCCACACATTTTTTCTCACATTTTCTCACATCATGCCATATGTATGTTTTTCAATCATTCTCATGCTATATGTATATTTTTCAATCATTCTTATAATATATCAAAATGCATATGTACCATTATTTCATCATAATTCCATACCACCTCACGTGGCTTTCATTATTCACAATTTCATACCACATCAAGTGGCTTGCACTCATAGAAGCCAATGTCCATAATTCATTACCACACATGCTCATATTCATGATATCAACATTCATAATTATAAACAGAAAATATACCGTTCATATACCAAACATATACCATATGTATACCATAATTATATGCCATATATATATATATATATATCATGCTTCCCAAATCAATAATAATTATTTCATATCATTTTATACACAATCAAACATAGTTAAATAACTTTAATTGCATAAGAATTACTATATGTAAGCATTATATAATAATTACTTATAAAAAGGCTTCAAGTCCTTCACAAGCAAAGTTCCCCCTATAGAGTAGAGTTTCCACTTCCTCTTCCAACTTCTATACACCATAATATGCCAAATTCCACAAGCAAGCATTATAATTCATTCCAAAATCACCCATTGTAATTAAATGTCCAAAAATTCAATATAACCTAGGGATACACACACAAGTCCAAAAACCCCCAAATTGCTATTAAAGCTAGCGTTATATATCTTCTTCCAATTCCAATTAAAATCACTTAATTTGGATAAGTGTAGAATTAATTATGGATTTTAGAATCCACTTGACCCGAAACAGAATAAAATAGGGCATCTAGTGAGCAGTAAAATATTCAGCCCCATTTGACCCTTCTAACAACGAATTCAACCAAAACTCAAAACATAAAAGTTCAAGAGGACTCTCTGAAGTTTCTTGAATATCAAACCTTACTCAAATCAGAGGTCTATAACTCAAGTTATACCCAAAACACTAAGACTAAAAAATAGAGGCAGCATACCCGAATTTCAACATAAAAACCTAACTTCAAATACTCACAAATAAATATATAGTTTACCTAATTGATGCTCAAACAACTTATAATTATTCTAAAGCTTCCCAAAATCCTTGTTAAATAAGTAGAGAATTCTCAAAATCTCCCAAGCAAAATAAAAAAACTTTCAACACTCTTCTTCTTCTTCTTCCTATCTCTACACAAACACACACCACATTAATTAAATATACATATAAGCACTTGGCCAATCAAATATAATCATTTGTCCCCCTAAAAGTCTTCCTCCCTTAAATACTTAATTATCACCAAATATCTTAATAATAATAATACAGATATATCCTTTAATAACCAAAATAATAATAATACTCCAATTTAAATATCACCAAAATAACCAAATGTCTCCTTAATAATAATTGCTCCACCAACTAATAAATTCATATTTATCACTTAATATCAATATAATAATACTCTTAATAATATATTAAATATTACCTAAAATATCTACTTAGCCCCTTAATGAAATAGGCATATTACATAATATCTCCACATCTTCCTATTGTGACAATTAACTCCAAACTTTCTTTTCAATTTGATCCCACTCTACACTTATACCCATTCTTAAACATTAAATAAAGTCTACTAACTCTTATGTATAAAATACAATATGCATGTCACTCCCACGTGTATTAAAGGACGGGTGTTATATTAAATGAGGTCCACTCATATACTATGCATAACATGAAATGCTTACGTCACCAATACGTATTCTAAAAGGCGAGCGTTACACTAGCTTTCAGAGAGGATTTATTTAAATTTTTATGTTAGTAATTTAGTATGTAAATTACTTGATGATTATCAATAGTGATCCTTGAGTTTAGTTAAATCTTCTTTTTTTTTCTCTCTCTTTATCCCTCTTTTTTTTAGAAACTTTATAAATTCTACATCAAGCAAGATGGTGAAGAATGGGAAAGAGTTTGGAACATTAGAGAATCCAGGAGGCTCCTTTCTCTTAGTTTTGCAAATAAGATAAATAGTCAATTACCAAGCAAAGGATTTAGATATTTAGTTCAATAAATGTAGACTCCTCCAAATTAATTGGCTAGTAGAGTAAAAAATTTCCTAAAGCCTTTTATATATTCCCATGATAATAAATTTCTTAATTATTTATTTGATTAATCCTTAAATAATTAATTATTTTTATTATTTATTAAAATTTCAAAAATATATATTGCACATTTAACTCTAAAATACATTAATCTAATTACTAAATTATTTCAAAAATAAAATAGCATTTACATAATTAATAACTAAAAATATTATTAAAATTAAATACATTAATACATGTGTTAAAAATTTTATTAGTATTATATTATTTATTAAATTTTAAACACATAAATTTAAATTTAATATTTAATACTTTTCAACTTCCTATAAATATTAAGCCTAATGGTTCAATAATTTGATACATGTATGGACATATATTTAATTTTAATAATATTTATGGTTGTTAATTATGAGAAATATTTTATTTTTGAAATAATTTATTAAGTACGTCGATGTATTTTAGTATTAAACAAATAATATACATTTAAAAATTTTATATTTCAATAATAAATAATTTTAAATAGGAAAAAGGGTCAAATTGGACTCTGAACTTTGGACCAAATCTCACATTAGACATCATTATTTTTTGGGACTAAACTGGACCTTAACGTTAGATTTTTGGCTCAATTTGGACCCTCCATCCACAACACCGTTAAAAAAAAAATGTTGGTAATGACATCGTTAAAGGTGGAGGGAATAAGGGCCAAATTGGACCCTCAACTTTACTCCAAAGTCTATATTTGACCTTAATATTTTTTTTTGTTTCATTTTGACTTTAATCTAGTAAAGTCTGGTCCATTCTTTAAAGAATTGTTGCAATTAAGTCTTAAAAATTAAAAAAAAATTTAACTTTAATACTAATTACTAAAACTATTTTTTCATTAACAATAAGAATTGATGAAATTACTTTCAAAACATATATTTACAATGTTTCTAAATCTTTTTTAACATTATTAAATTTATAAAAATATAATTTTAAAAATTTAAAGAAAAGTTAAAATATTTTTTAAAAAACCTAAAAATTTTCAAAAATTTTAAAAAATTTTACAGTCAAGTGATATGTATTCAAAAAAGAATTAAAAAATTTTTGTACACTTATTAAATTTTTTAAAAAAATTTTAATCTATAGAAAATTTTAATAATTTTAAAAATTGTAAAACTATATTCACTACTACACTCTTCTGCTCATCTCCCATCATTAATTAGAGACCATTACCTTTCATGTCAGTTTTGCAAGTAGAAATAGAAACTAACCAAATTTTTCAAATTAGGATAACTCTAGCTAAAAATTTTGATTTTATGCCAATTTTTGAAATTATTAAAATTTTCTATAGATTTAAAAATTTTTAAAAATTTAATAAGTGTATAAATTTTTTTAAATTTTTTTAATACATATCACTTGATTGTAAAAATTTTTAGGTTTATAAAAAATATTTTAACTTTTCTTTAAATTTTTTTTAAAAATTTATAAACATCGTAAATATATGTTTTGAAAGTAATTTTATCAATTCTTATTATTAATGAAACTAATTTTTATTAATTAGTATTAAAGTTAAATTTTTATTTGATTTTTAGGACTTAATTACAACAATTCTTTAAAGAATGGACCGGACTTTACTAGATTAAAGTCAAAATGAAACAAAAAAAAAATTAAGGTCAAATATAAATTTTGGAGTAAAGTTGAGGGTCCAATTTGGCCCTTATTCCCGCCACCATTAACGGTGTCATTACCAACGTTTTTTTTTTTTTAACGGTGTTGTGGATGTAGGGTCCGAATTGAGCCAAAAATCTAACGTTAAGGTCCAGTTTAGTCTAAAAAAATTAATGATGTCCAATGTGAGATTTGGCCCAAAGTTCAGGGTCCAATTTGGCTCTTTTCCCTTTTAAATATAATAATTTAATATTAAAAACTCTACATATTTAATAGTAAACTACAATACATTTAGAAAGGTTAAGATATTTATACCAAAATTAAAAATTTGAAAAACAATTGCCACAAATCGAAAATATTTGGTCTTTTTATGTAAATATTCAGTTGATATGGCAAGAGTCCCCACATCAACAGTGCCACATGCGATGCCACATTAGCACTTCTGCACTCAATTTTGACTAAAGTTAAATTTAGGCTAATTACTACAGATTTTTTAAATTGGGATATTTTTGGTAAAATTTTAAAAGTGGATTAAAATTGCAACAAGTTAAAAATGTTTAGATTTTTTAAACTATTTTGCCTAGATAAAAGGAAGAGTACTTATTTTAAATAATAGAGTGATATTTTATTTACAGTATTGATGGTAATAAAAAATTTTAATAAGAAAAATTAATAAAGTGGATGAATAATAAAGTAAGTGTAAAAGACATTGTTGTCCAAAATATATTAGCATTCCTCTTATTATAAATAATAACACATTACATTTTTCAAGCACTTCTAATATTGATGAGTTTTTTATTTAACACATGGTGATTTATAGAGTATAATACAATATATCAAAGACACCCTTAGTGAAAATTAACAAAACATGCAATAAGAGGTTTGTAAAACAAAATATTCCTGTATAGATATTTCTTTATGATTGAGGTTTGGAGCCTAAATTCCAAATTGGGGGTGTTCATTAGCAAAATTAATAAAACCTAGGAACCTAGTTATGACTCATTTAAATAATGATTTAGACAAATGTATTCCACTCTTAGTTAAATTTTTTTCATGAAATATGAGATTCATAGCACTAATTTGCATAATTAAAAAATTCTATAGTACATATTCACTTGAGGGGCTAAACAGCAAGAAGTAACCAAGTTCAGGGTGTAAATTAATTATGAGTTATCTAAGTTTTATTTAACATGTAGCATTTCTTTCTTTTTTCTTCTTTTACTAAAAAAAAGGTTTAGTGGGATGTAATTATAGCCCTCTATGGTCTAGAACTGGAGTAATCCTTATCTGAATATTCTAACTTATTCTAATTTTTAGAAAGTGACTTGTTAGAGTAATTCTACTTTGAATATTCTGATTTAATTTAATTGAATTTATAGAAAAAAAACTAATATCAATTGATAATTGTTTATATTGCATATTCTTGGGAGTCATTATACTGTGAAAATATTTGTACCGGTACAAATGAAACTACTAGCTATTAGATTAATTGTTATTTAATTGTAACCATTGATATATTTTACAGGTATTGATACACCAAAATAATTAATGGTTGTAATTAAATAAAAACTAATCTAACGGTTGTAATTTCATTTGTACAAGTGCAAATACTTGCACTATAGCAAAAGCCCATAAATAGATAGGATAATACAGCCACAAAATAAAAAAGTTGAACCAACTCCTACATCGATGGCAATATTTATACAAGATTGTTTGGGTAGATTCATTGTGCTACAAAACATCTAAAATTTTCATATTAATTTCGAACTACCCAATTAGTTCTTAGTTGCAAAAAATAATTACCAAGTCCATGATTCAGTCAAAAAAGCTTTTATCACTCACAAGACAACGTGTAATTTAACATGGTTAGGGCTTGTCACTTGTGTGACATGCGCATTCTCTTCTTGACCAACCATCTGTAGCTCAATCGCCCATCTCTCACTCTCAGCCCTACAGCTTGCCACATTACCTGTCTCTCCTCTGAATCGTTTCTCAACTTTTTTTTCACCTTATATAAGCAATTAAGACGAGCAAATTAGTGGGCAGAACACAAAAATTTTGGAGCCCATATGGCCAGCACTTCATTATTAATACAAGTGCTATTAATTACAATGGTCATCTATGCATTTGGTGGAAATTTTTACCAGGATTTTGACATCATATGGGGAAGTGAAAATGCTAAGATTCTCAACAATGGAGATTTAATCAAATTGTCCATTGAGAAAAATTCTGGATCAGGTATTCGGTCAAAAAAAGAATTTTTATTTGGGAAGATAGATATGCAATTCAAGCTTGTTCCTGGCAACTCTACTGGCACTGTCACTTCCTACAATGTACATGGGATCTTGTGTTTTATCATTTTTTTTTCCTGTAGTTGTCCTCAAAAGGGTCTTCATGGAATGAGATTGATTTTGAATTCTTGGGAAATTTGAGTGGTGATCCTGACTCTGTCCATACTAATGTCATTACTGGAGGCAAAGGTGATAGAGAGCAACAGTTTCGTCTTTGGTTTGACCCAACCTTGGATTTCCATTCTTATTCCATTCTTTGGAATCCCTTAACCATTGTGTAAGTGTAACCATAAATTAAATTAACTGATCAATTTTCATTTGATTTTCAGAAAATTTTTACCTATTTCTAATACAATCAATAGTTACACTTTATTAATAAAAATATAACAATACAATATATACAGAGGTTGTTCTCATGAATCAGTTGGCATGACGCTTTTTATTTAAGCAATGATTCGAATTCAAACCTTAATATATGCGGTCAATAATTATTAATATGTACAATTAAGTTAAAATAGTTATTAATATGTGCAATTAGGTTAAAATAGTTGTTCCTAATAGTCATGAGAGATTATAATCGTCTTTATTATTGTACTAAATTAATTGGATTATACTCTGTATATGGGTGATTTTAAACATATATATCAAATAAAAATTTTGCATTTAATATTTAAATTTATATATATATATATATAAATAATGTACAATGTGTATATATATATATATAAACACAAATTTAATATTTAGTGTAATACAATGTAATATTGTAGATTGTGATAGGCATTTTCCTTTCTTTTTTTTTGCACAATAAATTTTTTCAATTGTCTTATAATATGTCAATTTCAGATTCTTTGTTGATGGCTCACCAATAAGACAATTCAAGAACTTCAACACTGATAGCATTCCATTTCCAAAGAATCAACCAATGAGAATGTACTCAAGTATATGGGATGGTGATGACTGGGCTACAAGGGGTGGGCTCATCAAAATAGATTGGACACAAGCTCCATTCACTTCTTCCTTTAGGAACTGCAATGCAGAAGAAGCCTGTGCATGGTCTTCTAAAACACACTCTTGTAAAGTAAATTCAAAACCCATGAATGATAGATTGCTGAAAGAAGAGCTTAATGAGACAAGTTTAGAAAGGCTTAAGTGGGTGCAGAAAAACTAAATGATTTTATAAATACTGCACAGACACCGTAAAATACGTAAAATACCCATATTTCTCCCAGGGCCTTGCCTCCAGAATGTGCATTTGCTACAAGCACTTAAAGAGAGGAGAGGCAATAAAATTTGTACACATTGTAATATAATAGAATTGGCTATATACCAATATTAAAGTTTTTATATATTGAAATATGGGTGAAATACTATTTCCTCTCATAGGTTTTGGTCATAATGCATATTTCTAGTTGTAAAGTTAATTAAAATATTTTTATATTTTATTTTTTTTATCTATTAAAATGCTCTCTTATCTAAAAATTAATTTAACCACTAAAATTTATTAGAACAATTAAAATTATCATGAATTATTTAAATAATTAAAATGTCACCAACTAAAAAAATAAAACATAAAATTAAATTTTTAATTTAATTTGTCTTATTAAAATAATTTATTTCTTATCATTTTAAAAAATAATAGTTCATTTTATATTTTAAAATATTTTAAACTAATGATATAAGCTTTTAAGTTTATTATACTTATTATAATAAAATATAAATTTATTAATTGTGAATTTTCATTAAATATAAAAAAAAATTCATTATTATATGTTGATAATATTTTGAATTTAAGTACATAATATTTTCATTAATTATAAAAATATAACTAAAATTAAAAATATTTTAACAGGCTTAAACAAAATTTAAAAATAGTTTGATTGATTTTACAAACAAGTGAGAATGACATATTTATTATGATGAAATTTCAAAAAAAAAATAGTAATTCTTAAATGCAATATATAGACTTTAATTTTAAATACAGTTAACAGCCAGAAAATAATTTTTTTAAAATATATTTTTGTAGATTTGAAATTTAAGGGTGGATTGTTATTATATTTTTATTCTTAAATATATCTTTAAATTATTAAATAAAAGATTGAATTTATTTTTTTTAGCTGAATATAAGATAGCATTTAAGAAATACATAATTAATGATCATATAATTATCAATCTAAATTATTTCTCTATCAATTATTCCAAAAACGGGAGAATTTACAAGGTTATAAATTCCTTTTTTTTTTTTTTTCTTTTTTTTTTTTTTGACAATACAAGGGTATAAATTCTAGACCGCTGAATGCACACATATTCAATTTTCAAATCATACAATTATTGTTAGATGGATTTTTTTTAATTATATAAAATACACACAAAGATTAAAGACAAGACATACTTTTTCTTCTTTTTTTTTTTCAAATTATATAAAATAAATATAAGGATCAGAAACAAGACATATTATTTTACAAAACTATAACAATTTTGTAAAGTATGCTAAACATGTACACTCCACAATCGATGTAAGATTCTGAAGAATTAATTTATTTTTAATTTTTGTTATAAAAATAAAAAATATGACAATCATTCACAAAATTATATTAATTTTATAAAAATATTTTAATTCATGTGACTCCACACATACTTCACAATGGATGTAGAATCCCAAAGGACCTACAAATAGATGGACTTATTCTTGCTTTGTCTTCATGCATCAACCGAAAAATATAAAAATCTTTTAGGCTATAACTACATCCAAATTTTAATCATTATATATTGTTCATAAATTTTAGATTGGTCGCGATTGACTGAAACGTTTTCCTTGATACAATCACCGACTCAACAGCAGAGGCAGTGGTGGGTTTAGGTGAAAAAAAAATCAGAACAAAAAGATTAAGGTAGAGACTAGAGACCCCACACGACCTTTTACATGTTTGGTGAAAGGAAGCTGGCTTCTGGGCCTCTCTTTTTGCGTTTTATTATCAAATATCAAGACTCAAAACGCGTCTGATAACTAAATTCTGTTCATGGCCATTGATTACTTCCATTTCTTAACAAATCTTTAGCCATCTGTCCACAGCTGCCTTCAAAGAACCTTCCTTTTCATGCATTTACTCTCCTTTCGACCTCTTTTACTGCTTAACTTTGTACTATAAAAACCCATCATAGCTAGCTAGCTAGCCCAATCCATCACCTCACTTCAGCAACAACAACAGCAGCATCTATTTCAAAACACAGAACAAGCTCACTCTTCTTTTGTTTTTGGCTTCTTTTATCCTTTTCGATGGCTTCTTTTCTTTACTCACCAAGAGTACACGTTTCAGCACTCTTGTTCATCACCTCTCTTGCAATTTTGAGTTCTTTGACGGTTGCTTCTGCCAGCAACTTCTGTAATGATTTTGACATTACATGGGGAGATGGCCGGGCTAAAATACTCAACAATGGACAACTTCTTACCCTTAACCTTGACAAAGCATCAGGTTCAGGATTTCAATCCAAAAATGAGTATCTTTTTGGGAAGATTGATATGCAGCTCAAGCTTGTCCCTGGCAACTCTGCTGGCACTGTCACTGCCTATTATGTAAGTTCATATAGTTTACTACTTTTTGGCAATTTGCGCAAGTTTTTGTTAATGTAACTAATGATAATACGTTTGAATTTTCAGTTATCCTCAAAAGGGTCTACATGGGATGAGATTGATTTTGAGTTCTTGGGGAATTTGAGTGGTGATCCTTACATTCTTCACACTAAT
>CATIWO010208050.1:0-11038 GCA_949673435.1 Macaranga tanarius
GACTAACATGGCACAAAAGTTTATCTTTTTGTTTATTTTGCCCATCAGTAAAGTTTAGGGGTCAAAATTGGCTTAAAAAATAATTAAAGAACATATTTTAAAACCCTTATAAGAGACAGTAGTGCCACTTCAAGTTCCCAACAAGCACCTTCTCTGTCTACAAAAATGGTGATGATCTGCTTCTTTTCTCCATTAAAACCAATCCCACTTTCTCTTTCACTGCTCTCCACTAAGCCCTCTCCACCTCCCCCTCTCCTCCGCTGCAACTTCTCTCTCCCCACTACCACCACCATCACCGCTGAACCCGAACCCCTTTTCACCTCCGTCAAATCCTTCGCACCCGCCACCGTCGCCAATCTCGGCCCTGGATTTGACTTCTTGGGTTGCGCAGTAGACGGTCTCGGAGACTTCGTATCCGTCACCGTTGACCCTTCTGTCCATCCTGGCGAGATCTCCATTGCTGAAATCTCTGGGACCCATGCGAGTAAAAAGCTCTCCAAGAACCCGCTTTGGAACTGTGCTGGCATCGCTGCTATAGCTACTATGAAGATGCTTAATATTAGATCAGTGGGCCTTTCTTTGACTCTTGAAAAGGGCCTTCCTTTGGGTAGTGGGCTTGGATCGAGTGCTGCTAGTGCTGCTGCTGCTGCTGTTGCTGTTAATGAGATTTTTGGTGGGAAGTTGGAGGTGAAGGATTTGGTTCTTGCTGGGTTGGAATCTGAAGCTAAAGTTTCAGGTTATCATGCTGATAATATAGCTCCAGCTATTATGGGTGGATTTGTGTTGATTAGAAATTATGAGCCTTTAGAATTGATGAGATTAAAGTTTCCAGAAGATAAAAATCTTTTCTTTGTACTTGTAAGCCCTGATTTTGAAGCACCTACTAAAAAAATGAGAGCTGCTTTGCCTGCTGAAATTGGGATGTCTCATCATGTTTGGAATTGTAGTCAAGCTGGGGCATTAGTGGCTTCTGTGTTGCAAGGGGATTTGGTGGGGTTGGGTAACGCATTGTCCAATGATAAGATTGTTGAGCCTAAACGGGCGCCATTGATTCCTGGCATGGAAGAGGTGAAGAAGGCTGCTATTGCTGCTGGGGCATTTGGGTGTACTATTAGTGGAGCTGGGCCTACTGCGGTCGCAGTGATTGATGATGAAGAGAGAGGGAAGGAGATTGGTGAGAAGATGGTGGATGCCTTTTGGAAAGAAGGGAACTTGAAGGCTGTGGCTATGGTGAAGAGGTTAGATAGAGTTGGTGCTAGACTTATTGGCAGTGTTCCAATTAGATAATCAAAGTTTGTTCCTTTTCACTTTTATCTCTTTGTTTTTTAAAACCAGTCTTCATTGGTTTGGAATTTTGCTTGAAGATGCCTGCTAGCAATAGATGGTTTTAGAGAATGCAACAAGAAAGAAATGTAAGTGTTTGTTAGTTTGCCTTGTTTCACTAATAAAAAGGTTTTATCCAAGCTGACATATATCAACAAATATGTCCATCTGTTAGTAAGTAAGGTACCTTGACTCCTACATATAGTGGATGGGTGGCTCTCTGCCCTTCTGCCTGAGAAAAAGTCAAGTTCCCGATTTAATAAAAAAAGCTGATTCGTACCATAAATTTAGGATATTTTGTTGTTCTTCCATCCTCATTTAAGTTTGTTTTGCTCTTCATGATTGCCATAGTGGCGGGGATGCAAAACTAAAATGTTTGCAGCAGGAAATGATATATCAATGCTTCCTGTGTTTGACAGTTGAATGTATCATATTGATGACAGTTTATTGTATCTGCTACTTTGTGTTATTCAAAAACTTGGTTGCTATGTAATTGATGAGGAAATTTGAATCATAAGTATAAGTGGAGAGTCCCGCTTCAGTGTTCTGCTAGCTGCCTTAAATATGATTGATCATTTGTCTCAATGAGGGACTGTCAAATATGTGGGTTTTAATTGTACTGTTATTTTCATTTGCTTCGTTTTAATATAAAGTTTCTTTATTAAAAGGGATTAAAAAGCTAATAAATTGATATGAAGTATCTTACGAGTGCAGAGGAACTGTAATTTGATAGCTATCTAAAGCTGGTGCACTTGGAGATGATTTTAGACTAGAAGGATGGTTCAGGAGTCAGGACTTTGAGCATTCCTCTAAAGAAAAACAAAAAACTTGTCAAAACATTAGTGATGCATTTCCATACTTTCTAGCTTCTGGATAATTCTTTCAGTTTTTCATACATCTTCAAAGCATATGAACCCTCCAAGCCTTCTGTAGTTAAATTCTAGTAGTAATATAGCTTTTCTGACCACTAAAGTTTATTTGTTCTTCTATGATCTGTGGTGTCAATCTGGGTATAAATTTAAATAACTTAGCTGCATGCATGGAATTATTTTTTCCACGGAGTGGCCATCAGTTAAGTTCTTGTTTTGGTCCAAAACTTCAAACCCATGGATACAGAAGTTGCACACAAAATGAGAGTGTGACTCTGTTAGAAGTCGAGACATTTCTTGAAGCAAACAGTGAAGGTTTCAGACCATCTTTATTCATGGTCTGATCATGCAGAGGCCTAGTGCTGCAGTTGGGAAGGATTGGAATGCAGTCTAACTCTTCCCAAACCAGTTTATAACTTTGTTGAGAAACTTTCTGTTTTATTTTTTTTCCTTCTTTCCATTTGAGGAGACGGTGAGTCTTGAATTGCCTGGAAATTAATTCCTTTGTTGTGTTGAGGATTGAGGTGCATAATTTTCAGTTGTACCTGTAATTGGCTTGATATAATGCCGAGGACAATTATTGTGCTGTTTGCACTTTTTGTTCCTAATATCCAAGAACAATGTTAAATTATTTTATTGACTTAATTCTTCTCTCAACCCATAGACCCATAGTCTGCTATACTTTGCAGATGGTAAAGGAAGTTATTAAGCTAAGACACTGCCTTAGTGTGGCTCATCTAAAAAATCTCACTCCAGCAAAAATTATGCAGAATGTGTTCTTTTTTTTTTTTTTTTTTTTTTTTTTGAGGCTTCTGAGAAACTCTCTTGGTTGAAGAGATTGGAAATTTTGGATCTTTCCCTGAATCAGGTTGAGAATAACATCATCTTCCAATCTGAAGACCGAATATTAGCTCCAATGTATAGAAAGTATCATTTCCAGATCAAATTGTTATCTTTTCACCCTCTTTACATTCATGGCAATAACCCAAATGATTTCATTTCCCTTCTCATTCTCTTTTTTTAATGCAGAATTATCTTTGTTAAGAAGGTTGGAAAGATTGAAATTAGGCAATAATCAGTTCAATGGTTTCACTTCTGACTCAAGGTGAAATAGCTTGCTTTCTTGTTATCATCAGGTATTGCATCTTTCTTGGAGGCCAAAGCTTTAGCATTCTTTATTTTGTGCTGTTTGGTATCATTCTGTTTTTTATTTTATTTTTTGGCAACAGAGGATGATGTTGATTTCTTTCTCTTTACTTCTTTCACCAATCTTTCAAAGCTAAATTGTTTCATTTCTAATGAGTGCATGAAGGCAACTCTTTCTATTTTGATTGACTGCTAATTGGCTTCAATTCTATTTTCAATGAATCAATGATAATGAGGTTTTTTAAGATCTAATTAGTTGATGAGAAATGCTTAAGATTTTTTTAAAAGTTTTTTTTATTTCTCTTTTGTCTCTTTTCTTTTTTAACCAGTTTTCATGGTTTGGAATTCTTCTTGAAGATCATTTCTAGCAGTAGATTGTTTAGGGAATGCAACAAAAATACAACAAAGGAAATGTACTGCAGTATTTTCTTGTTTCCTTTTTGCATTTATAAATAATCATCTTTCAAACATGTAAATCTCAACCATAATTTTTTTGCATTTTTTGATATGGACGAGAAAGCTCGAGTCTTATTTACTTTTGCCAGTTGACCCAGTTCCTCCATATCCTTCTATCAGAAAAAAGAAAACCAAGTTCCTGGTTTATTGAAGTTGTGATCTTTTAGTTTTTTCCTCCATTGTTTGTCGTGGGCTACATCCAATTTCATTTTCAGAGTCTTCCTCTCGCTTTTTTTCTGTTTCAGAATCTTCCTCTATCCAATTTTCAGTTTCAGAGTCTTCTCTCCAATCTTCAGTTTCAGATTCTTCCTCTCTCCAATCTCCAGCTTCAGAGTCTTCCTCTTTCCAATCTTCAGTTTCAGAGTCTTCCTTTCTTTCCTCAAATATGTACTCATAGCCGCTCAAATTGTCCCAGTCATATCTTCCTGATCCTTGATGCGTTTGGAATTTATGATGGCACAGAAAATATGAAGCTGTTCCTAGTTCATATGCTGACATATCTGCATCAGCCATGGTTCTGTACAAAGCAGGGCTGCTGCTGCTTGTGACAATTTCCTGGGCACTAGTTTCCTCATATATGAGGCAGATCCCACATTCTTTTACATGCATACCAGATGCCATTTCTACTAAAATATGCACTTCATCTCCAACTTCTAGTTGATCTCCAAATGTCCAGTGACTTAGCCACAACATATCCTTGTATGGTTTTGGAATACCGTAGAAGGTTGGGCTATAAGTGCATTTTACACCTTTGGTTTTGTTGTTGATTTTAACATAATTATCATCTATGTATCCTCCACCTTCAAGATTGTCGTATGTGTATACCGTGCATAAACTCAGACCTTTTATCTTGTGGTCAGGTTTTGGTTCAACTGCAAACGATATTGATGGGCTCTTGCATGTTTGGCAAAACCACTCTGGAACTCTATTCCCAGGAAGAAATATGCTGAATATTCCACATTCTTGCAACACCTATTCAATTTGAATTTTACTTGGCAAAATGAATCAAGAACACAATGGCTGGAGAAAATGTACTGAGAGTAGAAGATAAAGTTGAAACCAGAGTAAGAGTGTACCTGGACACCAGTCTTCATTTCTGTGCATGACAAAGCATTTGACATTTCCACTTCAATTCCATCCAAGGATTTTAAATTGATCAGTCCCAAACTGTTGAGTATTTCCTTGTTGATATCTTCTGCTGGTTCTAATTTGAATAAGTCTTGAACCTCAACCAGCTTTTCGCAACCAAAAATTTCTAAGTTTAATGACTTCAACAAATTGGGTAGATTTGTAATTCTTTCCAGTGATGTGCAGTCTTCTGCCTTCAAGGAGTTCAATCTTGTTGGGAGCACAGGAAGTGACCTAAGGCTTGTGCACCGATCTAATACAAGGGAGTCCAGCATACCAAGGCTGCTGATGCTTTCTGGTAGACAGTGAAAAGGGTTTCCACTTAAATTCAAGTACTCTAAGGAAGGCAGGCAGCTGAGATCACCAGGAATAGCATTATCTGATATACGGCAGTCTGCAAGACTTAGGCTTACTAAGAAGCGAGGTAGAGAGGATAGCGAAAAGCTGGTTGATTTAGCCCATCTTTTCTGTAATAGCAAAGACCAGGAAGTTGAATGCCACGATGACAAACTGAGTTCCTTAAAATCTTCATTGACAGAGTTTTCTTGGTTGATGGGAATTCCGTCTGCATGCAGCACCTTCAACGACTGCAGTTTTGTCAGGTCCCTTGGTAGATCAACAAGATTTGTGCAGCCAGATATGATAAGTTCTTCAAGAGAATGCAACATAGTAATTTCTACTGGCAGCTTCTTGAGTCTTTTGCAGTCTTTTAAATTAAAAATTATAAGCCTCTCTAGACATCCAATGGATTCATCAACATCAACCAAGTTCTTGCAATCTTTAAGCGCCAATTTCTCAAGACTAGGGAGTCCTCTGAAGTCAGGGGTTCTAACAAGGCCGTGAGAATGGCTAAGCAGAAGTACTTTCAGCGCTACAAGAAGCTATTCAAAGGAAAGTGGTTAGTTTTCAACTCATAATTTGTATGCACACATGCTAGCACAAATATAGAGAAAGATCAGTATGATACCCTGGTGCCATTCCAAAGATATTTTAGCTTGCTACTGCGCATGTCAAGGGCAACCAGCTTGTCCAGGCAGAGATCAATTGGTACAGAGTTCGAAGCGAAGCCACGCCAACATAACCAAACCAAACTTCTAGGAAATTCCTTGTAGCCTTCTCTGAGTTCCATATAGTTCAGATTGAGAATTTTTAGCCTCACCATCTTTTCGAATGCCTTGGTGGAAAATGAATTTGTTGGGTAAATGTTTGTTGGGTGCCAGGAGAAGATGCTAAGCCGACGTTTTTTGGAGTGACCTTTTCTATCAAGCTGAATCGTTTCATCACTTGAATCCTCTTCATCATCTTCTTTTATGTGATCTGCAGTAGAATCTTTCCTCGCACGATTGTCTTCTGTATGCATTGGCATGTTGAGTATGAGGCCTTTGATTGATTCTGTGCCCTGCATGCATAAAAGAGAAGTATAACATTATGAAGTTATGTAATACTGTAAGTCTGTGTAAATGCTTACAAGCATATATCTAATCATCTATTCACATGTATAGCAAGTTTCTTACACTATTTTGTCGCAAGACATTAGTTGCATCCTTAGGGTCCCAGAGTCTGCTGCGTTTTCCAGGATCGTCAGGTGATTCCTGGCGAACAATTTCCCTCCCCATGTCTCTAAGTAATTGATGCATCGTCAATTTATGCTCTTCATTGATAGTTATTAAACATCTATCAATAAGATGTTGAATACCAACTATAGCATAAAACTTGCAGCCATCTAGAATTCTAAATGCATAACCAACATCCATTCTGGTGAAAAAGCAAGCTATATCAAGGAACAGACGTTTGTCATGATCATCCTGAAGAGAATCAAAGCTTACTCTAAGAATCTGCTGAATCTTACTGTCAGCAATTTTTTCTAACTTCTGTAATGCACTCTCCCAAACAGATACAGGTTTTCCAGATAAAGAAGAACCCAGGACTTGAAGGGCCAACGGAAGTCCATCACAATGATGCACTGCATTTTCAGAATGCTTCTTGTAACCATCTGCAGGATGATGTTGGTGAAAGGCGTGCCAACTGAAGAGCTGAAGTGATTCTTTTTTATCCAGTTTCTCGACTTCAAACCTTGGATAGATTCCATCAATCCCTTGTAAATGCTCATGTCTTGTTGTTATAATAATTTTACTTCCTGGATGGCACCATTCTCGCATTCCAACTACTGCATTGAACTGTTCCAGTTCATCCACATCATCCAGAACTAGAAGAAACCTTTTGTAGCTCAATGCTTCTTTGATCTTCAAAATCCCTTCATCAACATTGTATACTTTGGTTGTGTTATTTTTTAGGAGATCAGACAGAAGTTTTCTCTGCAGCCGAACTAAACCATTCGGTTGTTCTGACATTTCTCTAACATTTGCAAGAAAACTTCTTGCATCGAATTTACGGAAGATTTGATTATAAACTGTCTTAGCAATGGTTGACTTGCCAATTCCTCCAATACCATAGATTGTAGCTATCTCAACATCATCTGATCCATCTTGCAACCAGCGATTGATACGCGCTATACGAGAATCTGTTCCGACTAAATAAGGCTCGACATTGAGTACTGTTCGACTCAATTTATTCTCAACCTCTCTGACAATATTTTGAAGAAATTGCGATTCGTACCTGAAAAAAATCATAAAAAGCACAATAAGCAGGAGAAGGATGTTCTATAATACATAAGAGATGTCGATTGCAACTTCATGTTTCTGAATAAAGCAAATCAATCAAGAAGTACTCACCCATCTTGCAATACCATTCCTCCTAGATCTGCAGCTTCTCTAAGAGCTGCCCTCCACTCCTCCACCTTACTTATCTCCTCCTTGAAGTTCTTTTCATGTCTAGCAAACGCTTCACCATAGCTACCTGTCTGTTCTCTAACCTGGGTTCGATCCACATCATAGAAAACTGGCACCACAACATGGCCAACAGTTCTTCTGCGTTCCATGATCATGACAAGCTCGTCTAAGCACCATCTTGATGAAGCATAGTCTTTTGAAAGAACAATTACAGATAACTTTGACTCTTTTATTGCTCTTTGTATCTCTAGTTCAATGTTCTCCCCTCTCCTGATCTCATCGTCGTCGCGAAACGTATGGATTCCCTGTTGAACTAGAGCTGTGTAGAGGTGATCAGTGAAGTTCTTGCGGGTGTCTCCGCCTCTGAAACTCAAGAAAACATAGTAAGCACATTCAGCTGTTGATGAAGCGGCTGCCATTGAATCAAGAAATGGGTTTAAAGAAGAGATGGATTAATATATGTAGGAACTGTATACATATAATTATAGATGATTTTTTTTTTTTTAAGAACAAAAGAATGTGAACAAACGCTAACAGCAAGCTGTGATATATGACAATGGTGCAATAACACAAGGAGGAGACTTTTTTTTTTCTTTTTTTTTTTTAGTGGGCAAAAAGTTGTGCTATTGGTAGATGCTTGACTATTACATATTGTTCTAGGAAACTTCTCCTAGCTTGAAAATTATCTACACACTTGATGGAATATTTTAATTGTTTTCTTAGGTTTTGTCATGCATTTACTTGTTTTTTCTTGATTGAATCCTTTTTTTAAGGAGAAATATGATCAATAGATATTAAAGTAGGGGGTATATATGTACTTTGGAAAATGGAAAATTAGATTAGGTATGATACTACATTTTAAGAAGTATTAACAAATAATTATTTAAAATGATAAATTACTGATAAAAAATATTTAATTAGGGCTTAAAGTTTATTTATAGATTCAATATCTTAAACTAACAATTCAAATAAAAAACAATTGATACTTAATTAATAATAACTTTAACATAAATTTGATACAAAATATTACAAAATTTTATAGATCTCTCCCCTTCTAGATCTCTCACTTTCTACAGTTCATCTTCATTTATTCTGTTTCAAAGACCAATTTCTGGCCATTTTGGCTAGAAATTGATATTTTCTTTATTTTTCTTTAATGGTTTTATTAGTTGTTTTTTCATACAATAAATTATAATTTTTTGGGTTAAATCTTATTTTGGCTCTTCCTCATGATGTTTTTTTTTGCTTTCCTTTGATGGAGAATTTATGGTTTTAAAAAGAAGTTTGTTTCAATTGCTTGATATTGTAGGTAAAGCAGTTAAGTCCTGAAATCAACAAAGGAGTATTTCTCAACCAGGTCGTCTGAAAAATTAGTCTATATCTACAGTAGATCAACAATCTGTATGGAAGGCTCCTCCTCAGGGTTATATAAAGATTCATAGTGATGGTAATTTCAGGCAAGATTCTAAAGAGGCAACTATGGCAATAATTGCAAGAGATGAAAAAGGTGCCTTGAGAGAAGAAGGTTACTGGTTCAAGACTCTGCTTAGGATGCAGAAGCAACAGCTATGCTTCCAGCAAGAAGCAGTCCCATGGAAAATTCAAGCAATGGTTTATGAATTATGATATTCAAACTATAGTTAAATAGGAAAGGATGTATTTCATTTTGTTTTGTAAAAAGAGCTACAAATAAAGCAACAGGCCGGGTAGCAAATCATGTAAATATCCTTTTTGTAAATTGGTTGTTAATCTTCTAGCCAATTTGACTGTCATCTTGTACTCTAATGCCCGTGGGCAATTGGGTTATATGAAAGTTAATTTTAATGTTCCAAAAAAATTTGGATACAAACTAACATGTTAGAAACTTTAGAGAAATGAACTGAAAATACACCAATTGAATCTTGATCCAATTTAAAAGTTCAAATTTTTACACTATGTATGAATTGAGGAGAAATATAAAGGAAATGAAAGGGAATATGAGGGGAATTAGATTTTAGGTTATTTGGTTATTAAAAGTTAATAGAGAGGAAAGAGAATTGAAGGGAAATTATTCCTCCTCATTTCCCTTGTAAGAGGTGAAATTGATTACACTCCATATTGGAGTGTAAAATATTTCAACTTCAAAACACATTGTAATTTAAAATTATATTTTCTTTTCAAATATCTCTCTTTCTTTCCCCTTCTTTTCCCTTTATTTAGTTATCAAACACAACAATATTTATAGTTTTTATTCCCTCCCCTTCCTCTCTCTTCCCTTCTTTTTAAAAAACCATCCATTCTCTTCCCCGTATAGTTGTCATGCACAGTGTTAAAGGGAAGTATCCAATTGAGTTTTTAAGTGGAAGTATCCAATTAGTATATAAGTCCACTTAATCTAAGTTAAGAAGCCAATATGAGATTAATGGTTTTAACACGACCCTTTGACAAATGCTAGTTACCCCTTGACACATGTCTGATAAGCTCGTATGGTTGAATTTTTTTACTTTTTAATATTGAGTGTATTTTTAAATATCGGCGACAACTCTGATACCATTTTCTTACATGGGTATGTTTTAAACATCGACGACAATTATGATACTATTTTCTTTTTAATATTAGGTGTGTTTTTAAATATCGACGACAGTTCTAATATCATTTTCTTTTTAATATTGGGTGTGTTGGTGTGTTTTTAAACATTGGCGACAATTATGATACCATTTTTTTTTTATATTAGGTGTGTTTTTAAATATGATACCATTTTTTTAATATTAGGTGTGTTTTTAAATATCGATGACAGTTTTGATATCATTTTCTTTTTAATACTGGGTGTGTTTTAAAATATCGAGATACCATGGCAGAAATTTTAGAGAAATAGGTCGAAAATACACCGATTGAACATTTATCCAATTTAAAAGTTCAAGCTTTTAAGTGTAAATATCCAATTAGTATATAAACCTATTTAATCTAAGATAAGAAGTTAATGTGAGATTAATTATTTTAACAAATATAATAATGACAAATAGTTTACATTTTCCGTTTGGCTCTTGAAATAGTGGTTTTGTTAATTAAATGAGCATTGTATAGGTACACTAATCCGTTAATTTTTTTTTTTTTTTAACTTTTTAGACGAATACTCTATACAAATGAAAGGATAAATTTGTTGTATTCTAAACTTAATTATACAATAGCTACAGTTAACTATTTGGTGAATGTCAAAAAAAAATTATTAATAGCATCAAAGTGAAAGAAATTTATAGAATCAACTTTATATCAAAACTTTAGTTCCGAAAAGAAAAACTTTATATCAAAACTAAAAAGTTTGGTCACTGAAATGAAAATTAAAGCTGA
>CATIWO010208068.1:0-15940 GCA_949673435.1 Macaranga tanarius
GTGATTTTAGAAAATCCCTTAAAATGTTAAGCAGAAAAGAGAAGATATACAGATATATGCAGTAATTTGTTAGTCTTATTTCATCACAAATCTAGTTTACAATTTCTTTTAAGTAGTCACCAATCAAATGCACCATATTAAACATTCTAACATCTTTTATCCAGCAAATCCTGCAACACTTTGCCATGGAGCAAGTGTGCCAAAGGAACGCAAGGGTCTCATTATAGATTTCATAAACAGTTAAATCATTTTCATAATATTTCATTTAAAAAGAAAAAAATCTGTATGCCCTGATCAAGCAGCACAATCACTGCAAACATGAAGAGTACACAAAAATAGCTACAATCACTTACTGGACAAGAGGAATCTGTCCATTTGGAAATACATGAGCAGTGAAAAGAATGATTAGACAGTTGTGAGAATTCCACCCATGTCTTGATCTAACCTCTCTGCAACACAAAGAAAAAAAAAAAAAAAAAAAAAAATATATATATATATATGTAGGGGTGAGCAAAAATAACCGAAAACCGAATTACCGAACCGAACCAGTCAGTTCGGTTTGATTTTCAGAAACAAAATACTAATTCGGTTTAAACCGAACCGAAATATGTTCGGTTCAGTTTTTAGAAAAAATAGATAAAAACTGAACCGAACCGAACTCTAGTATATTCTAAAATTTTATATATATTTATAGTTCGGTTTGATTGGTTTATTACTAATATTTTAAATTTTATTGATAATATTAGTTTCTAAATAAATAAAACTCTTAATAAAATTATGTACTACCAAAAAATTCTAACAAAACGTATTTAAATATATTTTAGAGAATCGGTTCATTTGATTTTTTTAAAAAATAAATAAATAAAATAAGTATAAAAAATTAACATTAATATATCTTATAAATCTTATTAGAATATTGTAAAATTATATAAATAAAATAACTTTAAAATTAAAAAGTGAAAAGAATATTGAAAAAAGAAAAAAATAACTAAACCGAACCAAAAAAGTTCGGTTTGGTTCAATTCAGTTTTAAGAATTTTTTACACCGAACCGAACCGATATATGTTCGGTTCAATTTGGTTTTAGCATTTTTGAATCGAACCGACTTTTGCTCACCCCTAGCGGTGTGTTGCATAAAGATTGGTGGTTGCCATTAGGGGTGAGCAAAAATAATCGAACCAAACCAACCGGTTTGGTTCGGTTTTCATAATAAAAAATGTTAATTCGGTTTAAACCGAACCAAAATAAGTTTGGTTCGATTTTTAGAGTAAAAAATCTATTAAACCAAACTGAACTAAAATTTATAGTATATTTAAAATTTTATATATATTTATAGGTCGGTTTGATTGGTTTAGTACTAATATTTTAAATTTTATTAATAATATTAGTTTCCAAATACATAAAACTCTTAATAAAATTATTTACAACCAAAAAAATCCTAACAAAAAATATTTAAATATATTTTAGAGAATCGGTTTATTTGATTTTTTAAAAAAATTAAAAAATAAAATAAATATAAAAAATTAACATTAATATATCTTATAAATCTTATTAGAATATTGTAAAATTACGTAAATAAAATAATTTTAAAATTAAAAAAGTGAAAAGAAAGTCAAAAAAGAAAAAATAACCGAACCAAAAAATTCAGTTTAGTTCAATTCAATTTTAGACATTTTTTAAACTGAACCGATATAAATTCAGTTTAATTCAGTTTTAGACATTTTTAAACCAAATCAAATCGAACCGACATTTGATCACCCATAGTTGCTAGTGTGGGTGTGCCAGTGGCCTCATCTAGTACCATAATTTTTCTCTTTTTTAGAAGCATTCTAGCCATGTAAACAAGCTACCTCTACCCAATACTACAATTTTCTCCATCTTTAGTAACTGTTTTCACCACCAAGAATTCAATATTAACTAAATATATCAGAAAATGCTACAATTTGAAGAAAACAAAATATGAATTTAGAATTATCAATAGACATGCACTTGGTGCCTCAAAAAACCTTGAATCTTTCCTTACCATAGTAGCAAGGCAAAGGCGCCTCAATAATCCTAGTTCTTCTTCATCTAGTCTAATATTTAGATTTTTTCCTTTCAAAAAAAAAAAAAAAAAAAAAACTTCTCTATGCCTAAATTTCTTCAACAACTTATTACGCTCTGCTAATTTCACTTTCTTCAGTCTAATTATTAAATAATCTCTTCATTCGGCTTCTCTCCTTGACTTCTGTCAAAGTACTTAAAATTAGTAAGCCTCAAAACCTGCCTTTTCTCCTCTTCAACACTCTTTAAACCTATAAAATTTTAAATCAGGCAAAACTCCGATTGACATAAGTGGAGAAGGAGGAAGACAAGGAGGAGGATAAGGTGGAGGTGTTAAAAATTTTAGTTGATAAAGGAGAATGGTAAGGTATTTGGCTATTGGTGGTGATGGTGGAAGAGACGGTAGTAACGGTAAGGAGTGGTGTTGGGTCCTTTGAAGGATCGATGCATCTCTCTTTTTTTTATTGGAAAAACATATATTTTTTCCCTGTATTTTATCTTTTTTTTTTTTTTACATTGCCCTTTACAAAAAAATCAACACATTCCAACCATATACTTTTAGTCCTTGGTAAACGGAAAGAGATAACTGCTGTTAAAAATATCCAGTTTGATCCTTATAATTTTAAAATATATCTTTTTAATCCTTATAATTTTTATTTGTAACAAATAAATTCAAATAATTGCTAAAATAATTCAATTTAATTTAATAAAAATTTTAAAAATTTTGTACTTTTTATTTAATTGAGATGTATGTCATCTATTTCTAATACATTTATAATATTAAAAATATATAATTATAAAAATTATAACATATTTTAATTGTTCATTGAATATTTATATAATTAATACACAAATGTGGCAAAAATCAATACATAATAATTTAATTAATAAAAAGGCAAATAAGCTATTTAATAAATAAAATATTAATAAAAATTCATAATATTTTTTAAATAAAAATAAAAATAAATATTATCACACATAATTATTTTTGTTACAATTAATGCTCAATACATTAGTAATTCTATAAATTAATATTTTTAAAGAATAAAAATATTAATTTGCTATAATCTTGTCTTTAAACTTATAAATTTATATTTTGCCATATTTGAAAAAAGGGATAACAACCCCGTAAGGCCTAAACAAAGTCATATTTTTTCAATTGAGTCCTAGAAGAAAAATATTTTACAATCAAGTCCTAATAGAAATAAAAATGCCCACCGTTAGTCCTACTCCGTCAACTACAACAGAACATGCTGATGTGGGCGACGTGTTGCACTCCTCCTTTCCACCTCAGCCGCCACGTAATGGAAGTTGCCACGTTAGATTTCCACTCATTCATAAAGTAGGGTTGCTAAACACTTTTTGGAGAAGAAGACAGACACAAGAGCTAGAGAAATTGAGATCGAAAAATAAAAAAACTAATTAAATAAGGTGTCGTGTAATAGAATTCCCAGCAAAAATATCTAACATGAATCCATACTTCAACACATGAACATGAACTTGTTTCCCTTGTTCATATGCTGACAAATTTGCACATGCATTCAGAAGAGAACTGCAAATGAAAGAATCTGGCCTGATCTCCCTATCTTGCATTTCCAAATAAAGCTTGAAAGCTTCCTCACCTTGTCCATCTTGAGAATAAGTTGTTATCATAGATGTGAAAGCCACCAAATCTAAAAATGGGCTTTCTTTGAATACTTTGGTTGCATCATCTATGCGCCCACATTTTCTGTATGTATCAATAAGGCTGTTTGTGACATAATTATCATACTCACACCCTGATTTAACAGAAAGTGCATGAATTTGGCTGCAAATATGGTCAACTTGCAAGCTAGCTATTGATTTAAGAACTGTTGATAAAGTTATCTGGTTGAATCCTACTCCCTTCCTGTGCATTAAGGGAAAAAGAGACACAACTTCTCTATCTTCCCCGTTTTAAGAATGTCCAGTGATCACAACATTCCATGCAATCAAGTCCTTCTCTGCCATTAAGTTAAAAACTAATCTTGCATCAGTCATTAGGTCGCACTTGGAATACATATCTATGAGCCCAACTCCAAGAAAACAATCTGATCCTATATCCATCTTTATTAAGTTAGAGTTCAACTATCTTCCCAGTTCCTTAAGACCCACTCCAATACAAGCTTTAAGAGTTCTTGATATGGTATACATATTTAGGAACATTCCCAACTTATTCATTTCCCCAAACAACTCCAAGGCCTAATGATGGTACTCACAAAGAACACATCCTGCAATAACAGCATTCCAAGAAATAATATCAGGTTTCTCAATTTCTTAAAAAACACGGATAGCCTCTTCAAGGGTTCTAACTTTTGCATACATATCAACAAGAGCATTTGCCGAGAATAGGTCTGAATCATAGGCAAACTTTACTAAGCACCCATGAATCTTTCGTCCTTGTCGACTATCTCCCAAGCCAGTACAAACATTTACCATACAAGATAAATTAAACTTATTAGGTTTTATTCCACTCAAAATCATATCCTTAAACAAAATGGCTGCTTCTTCACATGAATCACTCTGCCCATAACAAGAGAATAAAGCATTCCAAATTCCAAATCACCTTGACTAAGCCTAGTATTCCTCATAAATCACTATTAAAAACTCTTCTCGACATAAATAATGTAATATCTGGCCTCATATTGAAAAGGATTCGGCTAAATTCTCTAACCGCAGCTAGTACATCCGCTCTAATGGCTAACGATACAAAATCGTTGACCTAGGCTTCATAATTGGCCTCCATCGTAGTGAAAATAGTCTCTATATCAGATCCTTCGAATCCTCCATAATAATCTTTATCATTCAAAAATCTGAAATATAACACAAAATTTCAAGAACCAGTAATATATAAAATGATAACAAAATTTCAAGAACCAATGATCAAGAAATAAAAATTCAATCAAACAAGAAATTAGCATTATCACTTGAATTACATGTAAGTCGAAGCTTATTGAGTTCTTGCCTTAGAGAAGCACCGATGAGGATGAGTTTAGAGAAGAGTTCAGAGCATTTAATGGAGGCTAAAATGCCAATTATAGCGGAAACAGAGTGACCAACATAAGCACAATGGTTGACCTGAAGAGCATCAAAAATGTTGAGCAGGTCATCAACGTAAGCATCGAGAGTAGTATACCTCCTAAAATCGAAGTAATTAGGATTGACACAGCCTGCATAAATAAGGTCATAAAAGATTACACTGTAGTTTTGAGTGAAAAAGGGAGAGTGCATTGCCATGCTGATTGGTCAGTGCCGATTCCATGGGCAAGAACAAGAATTTTATCACCGGAATCCACTACTCGGACGTTTAGAGCTTCTAACAAACTGGTACCCATTTCTGGAAATTAATTAGAGTAGCTTCTGATTGAGTGATTTATTGAAGGGTTGTTGTTGAAAACGATGGATTATGGTCTTTTTCCCTAAAAAGTCCTTCACAAACACCACTTTCTCAAGTGGTGGTTTTCTGATGTGGCACCAATGACAGCGTGGCGCACAACAAGGCCAACTTCCATTACGTGGCGGCTGAGGTGGCAAAGAAGAGTGCAACCTGTTGCCCACGTCAGCATGTTTGGTTATAGTTGACGGAGTAGGACTAACGGTAGACATTTTTATTTCTATTAGTACTTGATTGTAAAATATTTTTCTTCTAGGACTCAATTGAAAAAATATGACTTTGTTTAGGACTTACGAGGCTGTTATCCCTTCAAAAAATATAATAGATCTTACTCGTATTTAAATAATATAAAAATTATAGTTAAAATAGATATACAATTACAATTATAAATTATATAAACTACTTCTAGCACTACAATTATAAATATATTTATATAAATATGATATAATCTATATGGTGAATATGATTTATTATATTTCATTTATTAAATAGCTCATACATCTTAGTTAACATCTTGTTCATATATTATTTTTCATTTATATTTTTTTAATTTTATAAATATTCAATAAACAATTATATATATATAAACTTATTAGAAATAAATGACCTACATTTTAATTAGATAAAAAAAAAATTAAAAATATACATAATTTTAAAATTTTTTAATAAATTTAATTGGATTATTTTAGCAATTATATGGATTTATTTATTAAAAATAAAAATTATAAGCATTAAAAAGAAATATTTTAAAATTACAAGGACCAAAATGGATATTTTTTAACAGCAGCTTTCTCTTTTCATTTAACAAGGGCCAAATGTGTTGATAAATAAAAGTATAGGGTTGCAATGTACCGATTTTTTTGTACAGGGGGCAGTATAAAAAAACTTAAAGTACAGAAGGTAAAGTATGTGTTTTTTCTTTTTTATTTAATAAAAAATAACATTTGTATTATGAAAATTGATGTTGGAATTAAAATAAGGAAAAAGGAATTGCATGGGATCAACTACTGCATGTTAGCATGAATAGTTGATTGAAAACATCTGTCAAAATTCAGTTAGGAAGAGGGGATTAAATCATAGCTTTTCATTAAATTTATACTTATTTGCTTCAAAAATTACAAAGGGCAAATATGAGCTTCCATAAAAATACTAAGGGCTAAAATGCACTTTGTCCTTTTTATTTTATTTTATTTAGACTATGATTGAGAGTACTCTCAATACATATAAAATTGGGCAAAGGCAGGGGTGAGCACGATTTTTGAGTTGACTGAACCACAAATTGAACTGACTTAATTTTGTTGGTTCGATTTGATTTCTTAGAATTTTCGATTTTTAGAATCGAACTGAAATTTGGTTTGGTTCGGTTTTATATATGAAAATTTTGGTTAACTGAACTAACCGAATTTTTATTTTTTTATTTTTCAAATTTTTTTTTAAAAAAATATATAATAATTTAATATAAAAATACAAAAATAATTAATATTTTTAAAAAATTTCGGTTCAGCCGGTTCGATTTTTATGATAAAAATTTTGGTTTGGTTCGATTCAATTTCGGAGTTGATTTGGTTAAAAAATTCCCCAAAACCGACTGATTGAACACCCCTAGGCAAAGGTGCATTTGACCCCTTAAAATTTATAGCGGTGAGCACATATGCTCCTTATATTTTTTTGGACCATTTAACCACAAACTTATATTTTTTCTGTGATTTTAGCTCCTTACTTAACAACATCTAATTTTAAAATTAACAGGAGGCTGCAACGTTAGTGACGTGCCGATTATGCAAATAATTTGGGCTCTACTTTGATTGACTGATGGCCATGTCACTTAAATGGTCCTATATGCAGTTAAAATTACTACCATTTACTAAAGGAGTAAAGGCCATAGTAACAAAATTTACTCATAAAACAAAAAGCTTCCCAAAATTGAATTATTCCTAACTGCTGAATTCCAAATCTTCTAAGAAAAAAGAATCTCTTTTCTTTACAATGATTCTATTTCCTATTGACCAAAGTTGTGGTTGAGGTTAAGGTTGAGGTTGGATTTCCGAGCACCATCGATGCATAATAGGTGGAGATTTTACTTTTTTTTTAAAAAAAAATTTATTTATCGAATAAAATACTACGTTGCTTTTTTTATGTCATTTCTTTATACAAAAATTTGTCATTATGCCATGGTTGGTTTTTTTTTTTTTTTTTTAAAAAAAAATCCTTTTACATTGTTTATTGTATGCTTCATCAATTGCATGCAAAGTGCTATTTTCAAAGAAAAAGACATGATACATTTTTGTCTTCTTGTAATGTGGCAGTATGGTGAATACTATAGATTTAATTTTTAACTATGGTGGTAAATAGGTGGTGAGTGTAACTAATGAGCTATTATAGGTTAATGTGGATCAAGATGTGTTGTATGACTTTGACCTTAATTTCATGAGTTATGGAGATAATCTTTACAGATACTAGAAAACATTAAGTTATCCAATTGTGAAGAATATATTTGTGCTTTAATCAGGAAAGAATTTAAGGGATGAGTTATTTTCAGTGTATAATGATGAAACCATTAGAAAAGTTTGAGCTACATAGTAGATAATATTTAGGTGGGGACATAGAGTTTTATATTGACTATGAAGTGGATTTGCCTCAATTTGGAACTTAGATACTGCCATTAGAATATAATCCTATAAATACAGAGATAGATAAAAATGCTAGAGATGTAAATACAGCAGATTTAAAGGAAGTAAATGCAGAGGCAGAGCAAGTAAATGCTACTACAGATGTAGATGGAGTAAATGTTGATGTAGATAAAGTGAATGCAAATGCAGATCAAGTAAATACTGATGAAGATGGAGTGAATGCAAATACAGATCAAGTCAATGCAAATTCAGATTCAATAAATGTAGATGTAGAGGGTGATGTTGATGTGGGTACATAATATAGTGCTAATTTTAATGGTGGTGTAGGTTCTAATGAGCAAGAAGAGGGTAATATTGATGTTGACACCACTTATGTTCCTTCTACTAGATATATAAGTGAGCAAAAAGAAGATGGCCAATCTGAAGGAGATAATGAATAAGAGCACAGTGATTTTCAGTGTTGATGAAGATGAAGTAGCTAATATTGTATTTCTTAAAAAGAGAGTGCAATATTGTAATACCCACCATCACCAGTTATACATATGGCAACAATCCACCATATCATGTGGCATAAGAAAAATCTTTCCCAAAGGTACTCATTTATAATATACCAATACTCATATGAGCATACATTGTTTATCATGTCACATAAATCAACATATGACAACAAATATCCAACATATAAATGATGCCGACATGATATGAAGGATGAAGGTCAGATGCACCAAGCTCGATTCGACTCATCTAAGACTCCAATGCAAGCTTCACATAATCTAATAGAGTCCTGAAAAATTTTAACAGTAAAGGGGTGAGCTTGCAACTCAATAAGCAACTACGAATACAGTTATACACATCTACCAATCACATAGGAGTTTATTAAGTAGAATATAATCACATATATAAGATACATTCTAATGCTCATAATATAGTCTTTTAAACCTCTACTAAGTCTATATAAAATCACCATGAAGTTACATTACAATTAGCACTACATCGAGTGCGTACGGAAGTCCAAATGAAGAAGGAGTAAGTGAGCAATAAAATGTCAAGCTCAATTAGAGAATCTTAATGATAGATTCAACTCAAACTCACAACATAAAAGTTATTGAAAACTTTTTAAAGTTTCTCTAGCATCAAATCATGTTTCATTTGGAGCTCTATAGCTCAAGTTATGGTCAAAATACCGAGACAAAAATGTGCTAAAGAAGGACTGAGTTGTCACGACTCGGCACACCATGCCGAGTCGGCACCCTAAGTCACTGTCACGACTCGGCACGGTTGGCACAGGCGCGAAGGGACACGACCCTTCGGACTATGTCGCACTCTTTCGACCATAACTCCCTCTACAGAACTCAAATTCAAGTGATTCAAGAGGCTGTGGAAAATATTTTAGAGTGCTACAATTTTCATGAAGACACCTCGACTTAATTCATTTGTATAGATTGAAAAAAATGCCCTTGAAGTGACTAGTAATGTCAAAGTACATAATTCTTCATCAAAGCATAACAATCCTTCCCACACTTGAATATAACTCAATTCAAGCCACAACAATACATGCTGAGTATACTAAATCACACTAAATCATTCATTAATATATAATTCTCAATCATTCACAATTACAATGCATCATTCATTCATCAATTGATAACTAAATAACCCATTCACACATTATCTCATTTCAAAGCATGAACTTAAAGTATATGTAATTTACCACACCAATTAGCATCCATGTAATCACATTCAATAATATATTTGGTACTCATAACCAAATTCACAATATTTTAAGAGTTTATACATTCACATTCCATTTTTACTATTCATTATCCGGCCGGATTCATCCTCACATAAATACCTCACACCTAGCTTCATTGGCTATATTTCTCACAATTTCAATATCAATCAAATAGTCATAAAGTGAGACTATCCATCCGGCTCAATCTCTCTTCCCACAATTCATTCATGGGTAGCTATCTACTGGCTCAGCTTTTCCCATATTATATAATCAGTGAAGACTATCCAACCGGCTTAGTCTTCACTCAACACATATCCTCACACATCATTAATCATGGGTAGCTATACGTCTGGCTCAACTTGCCCATTTCACAATCACACATCCTCACATTCCACACATGTTTCACCTTCTTGTGAAACATAATATAGCATATCATAATATAATTCAATAAGAAATTGCATCTCAACAAGTCATTATCAATAATTCACCAACCTTTCATCCATGCTCACATTCATAGTACGACACAATATAATTCCATACAATTGCATCTCAACAAATCATATAATAATTTTTCACCAATATTCCTTCCATGATCATAATCCATTTCTCATAGTCACAACATCAACATACATAATTATAAACGGTAAATATACCGATCATATATTTAATATATAAACCAAACATAAACCAACAATATACCACACTACACCCATATTATCATTTGCCAACATCATTATTTGGCAACTAATTCTCACATTAACAATATACAATAAGGTAGAAAGTCATTCTACATCATGTTCACTAATCTATTCATTCATTCAATTCCATTAAAGGAGATACACAAAATATACCTAAGAGTTTTGTATATGTACACAACATATATTAGTAATTACTTATCTCAAAGTGCTTCCAACTTTAAAAAGGGTTCTTCTTCTACTTAAGAGTGCCTTCCTTCCCTTTATCAAGTTCTATACACAATCATCCATCAATTCATGTAGCAACCATGACACTTACACTCAACTCAACAAAATGCAACTAAGTGCAACCCCATACTCTAAGTTCAAAGTATCCAAATAATTAACACATAAGTCTAAAAATTATGAAAATATTACAAGCTAGACATATGAGTCTACTTCAAATTTTAATTGGAATTACTCAAATCAGATATATGTGGAATTAATTATGGATTTTTGATCAAATTCGGGCAAAATATAGTTGGCAGTATGAGCACAAAAATGTCAAGCCCTACCAGTTGATTTTAATAGCAAAATTAGCTCTGGCTTAAAACATAAAAGTTGTAGAGGTCTCGGAAGTTTCCAGAACATCAAACCTTGCTCAAATCAGAGGTTTACAACTCAAGTTATACTCAAAACAGTAAAACTGATGCACATAGAAAATAGAATTCGAAATTCAACATAAAACCTAAATTCAATTAACCAAATATAAAAGCATGGCTTACCTAAATGATGCTCGAACTACTTATAGATCTTTAAAAGCTCCCCAAAATAATTGCTAGATGTGTAGAGAATTTATCAAAATCTCCCAAACCTCTCAAAGCCCTCTCTTCTTCTCTACCTCTCAAAAATTCTCTACAACTTCTACTAACTCACGACACATATAAAATAAACACATTAAAAATAAATCCACCAATCAAATTGCCCTATTTGCCCCCACTTCAAAAGTCTCTTCCTAATAATTAACCATTATTACAAAATATAATAACAACAATAATAATAATATAGATAATTATCAATAATTATCTCTACAAAATCTCTACACCTCCTTAATGAAATGGAATAATTACTCAATAATCCACAACTTTCTATTTTAATAAATAACTCCAAAACTTTCTTAATAAATATGCCCCTCTCTACCAACATGCACATACCCACACTTAAAAATAATCCACAACTCTACTCTAATTGTCATGAAGGTATAATGCATGAACAGTGCTTCTAAGATATGATTGTTATAATTCTCCCCTCCTTAATAAAAATTTCATCCCCGAAATTTATTACTTACCACTTAACTAGATCAAGTGTGGATATTTTTTGCTTCATTAGCTCTTCTACCCACCATGTTGTTTCTCTAGGTGAATGGTAACTTCATTTCACCTTTACTATTGGAATCCCTTAATTCCTCAACTGCTTATCATAAACATACACATTCATAATCCATATGTTAATCTCAAATAGTATTAAATTAGTAATTCACTTGTAGCATACCCATACCATCATTAACATTTCATAACACAACTCATAGATCATAACTCATCCATTACATACTAGACTTTATCATAAGAACCTAACGACCAATGCATAATTTACGAGGAATCTACCAAAAATTCGACAGAACCTTCCCTAAAATATAGATATCTCCCTACTGTAGTAGGGCTAATCCTGCAATAAAATAATTATACTTCCATAAATAACCTCAATTGGCACAGTTATCCACCCCACTACAATTACATACTATCCCACACTCAAATGAGGCTCAAAGTGTATTTATATCAACACATAATTTAATATTCGTATAGTCACCCTTTTATGATACATTTAGTATTCACAATTAACTCACATATAAGGAATTATATATATATATATATTTAAATATGTGCATTTGCACTTTATTATCTCCAACTCTCATAATCATCGATCCCATATCGGAAAAATGTAAATATAATCAATAAGCAATTGAGTACACATCACATAAACTTCAAATCTCAATACTTTATTTAATGGTTTCATTTATCTCAAAAATTCGTATAAATGCAAGAATTCTCACTTTCACATGTTAATCTCACTGTTTGATATCACTTGCCTTGCCGATGGATATTTAGCCAATTGACATCTCAACACTTCACATAGTTGATGGTCACAAAGCCAATTGGCATATTATCACACATAATATCCATATTTACTCACAACATAACATCATTATATCCAATAAACTAAACTCCAATTCATAATACATATGCACTTACAATTATAATTCCAATACCATCATATTTCATCTAAATACTCATCTACTTCATCACAATCACACAAAAATAATGAATAACAGAATTCACACATTTCCATTGTTATCGTTATGAGTTTATAACATTCATATGCATCCCTATCATGATAACATACAAGCAATACCAAGTCCATAATATACTCACTTGGTATATTACACAAGCATTATTAATCACACATAATTCATTATCTACAATTTGATTTATTAAAGAGTCATGCGTACAAATTCCATAACTCTGATTTTTCTACTGGAGCTGATACTATGGGTCTATTTTAATACCATTAGTGGTTACAACTTTCCACAAAAACTGATATTTCATTTGCATACATCAACTCTTCCATGTTGCTTTCATTATTGACCATCCATAGCAAGAATTTAAAATTCATGACATCTTTGTTACCTCGGCTCAATTCTTCCTAAGTGAAAACACCGTTTCAAACTTCTATCATTTCCTCACAATTACTGTCTTCCAATTCTCAAATATAGTTAATAAAAAAGAAATCTAAACCACAAGTCAAAGAATTCCTCCCATACGATCATAATTTTCCGAATATACAAACTATTATTCTTTTTCTTGTATCACATATATTCTGCCCCTTGTTTAAAAAGTTTTGCTTATCACTGTCATAATCATAACTAATGTATTAATCACTTCCAATAACAAAATCAAAATTTATAATCTTCATACCAAATTTCGTATATCATCACGATAATAGAACATCCTACTATCTAAAATTATCAAATTCTAAGTTTAAATCTATCCTTACCTGAAATACTGTAATATTCGCTATTAGTCAAATAAATCCTCACTTAATAATAAATAATAACTAGTTTTCATTAAAATGTAGTTCAATAATTCATAATCAACATGTAATTATTTATTATCATCTTCGTTCTATATAAACGAAATTAATGCCCCCGCAGTATATTATTTAATTCGTCTATTTATCTTCCTTTATCTCTTTCAATTTTTATGATACTATTCTATATTAAAATAATCAATACTGAATAATTGTCATAGTTAATCTGAAATACCTCAGAAAATTCTATAATTATAAATTCATCCATTCTTCTCTAATTAATCTTTACTAAATCCTCAACACCCATTAAATAGGCTTTTTGTTTATTCCAAATCACCTATAATATACTCGTAATTGGAATCAACAAACATGTATAGTTTCCTCTTTACTTACAATCTCTATTTTTCTCTGTTCCCGAATATGTATTACTATTTCCTTACATAATAAGTTATATAATCATATCGGTTCCATACCCACTCTACTCTCAAAATAATACTAATCTTCCTTCTAACTCCATAACTGTTAAGTTTACATGTAATTCATACCAATTATTAATCTTAAGCAGAATTCTCTCATCATATCTCAACATCCAATAAGCATAGAAACACATATAAGTCCATTCAATCCATTTGTACCATGTTTACATAGTACCAACTCACGTAAATAACCACATGAATTATATATATAAAAAATTAAAATCTATCATTATAAATGCATCAAAGCAATTAAAATAAAGGTAACCATATCTTTATTTGATATAGCAGGATTTTCTTGCTGTGAGATAGCATATCCTTTGGCCTACCTTTGAAGTTGGCTAATATGTTTAATTTGGTGAAGTGTTAACTTCCCTTTCCTCACTCTCTCCGCTTCCATTGGGTCTATCACTAATTCTAAACATTTTCTTTCTTATAGCACATTGTTCAATTAATTGAGATTTTTCAACAGTCTCTTTTTATTGGGCATTCTTTGATGAAGTAACCTGTTTCCTTATAGTAACAAAATTTCCCTTGATTTAAGACCGTAACATTCACCTGAATGTCTTTTGCCACAATTTTTGTATTTTTAAAAAAATGTATCATGATGAAAATGTTTAAAAAGAAAATAAAACTTAAAATTATAATGTATTTTGAAATTAAAATACTAGGTAGTACGGACACGGGAATAGGAACACGAAAAATAGGGATACAGACACGAGAAAATATCTATTTTTAAAAAATATAAGATACAGGCATCGAAATTAATTTATAAATATTAAAAATATAAAGATAAATTTATAATATTAAAAATATATGGGTTGTAATACCCGCCCTCTAATATACGTATTTCTGACGTATACATTGCCTTTTATACATGGGAGAGTAATGGACTTAAATTAAGTTTGGGAGTGTGTATGATTGTAGAGAAGCCTAATTGTATGGAAAGTTGGGATTAGATTATCACAATATAAAGTTAGGGGTTATTAGGTAATATGTCCATTTCATTAAGGGGTGGAATGGATATTGTGGGAATAAATCTCTACAAATATCTATAGTTTTTCTTCATTATTTAATTATAATTAATTACTTGGCCAATTAAGTGCCCAAGTGGTAAGTTGTGATAGGAGTGTGTGTGTGTGTGTATGTGTGTGTATATGTATGTTTGGGTGTAAGAAGTTGTAGAGATTTATGTAAGGAAGAAAAGACTGTTCTTAATGAAGCTTTGAGAGATTTTGATATTCTCTACTCATCTATCAACAATTTTTGGGAAGCTTGAGAGGATCTATTAACCATTGGAGCATCAATTTGGTAAGCTAAATATTTATTTTGGTTAATTGAGTTCGGTTTTTAATGTTGTAAATTCGGTTTCTGTTTTTCATGTGCATTAGTCTTATTGTTTTAGTCATAACTTGAGTTGTAGAGCTCTGATTTGAGTAAGGTTTAATGCTCTGGAAACTTCAGAGAGTTCTCTATAACTTTTATGTTTTGAGCCAGAGCTGATTTTGATGTTAAGGTTGACTGGCAGGACTTGACATTTTTTTATTTTTGCTGCTAGCTTTATTTTACCCGATTCACATCAAAAATCCATAATTAATTTCATACATGTCCAAATTGAGTAATTCTGATTGAAATTTGTTGTAGACTCATATGACTAGCTTTGGTATTATTTTCATAATTTTTGGACTTATGTGTGAATTATTTGGATAAATTGAATCTTGAGCTTTAAAGTACATCTAGTGCATTTGGGTGCAAGAGTCATAGTTGTTATGTGAGATTGATGTGTGGTTATGTATAGGACTTGATAAAGGGAAGGAAGGTACTCATAAGTA
>CATIWO010208110.1:0-13290 GCA_949673435.1 Macaranga tanarius
TTTTGCTATTGTAATTTTGTAAACTTTAATACTATGTATAAATGATATTTTGATATATAATTATAAAGAATCTTTCAAATTGTGAAAAATTTTATTATTTACGTGTATAATTTTAATGTTCTGGACACGTGTATGTGGCACCTGGAGGGTGTGACAGATTGCACACCCCTAGCCTAAGGCAGGGTGGTGAAATTCACTATCTCAAGTTCAAATTAAAAAAAAAAAAAAAAAAAAAAAGTTGATTATGATGCATAGTTTCAGGAAAAAAACATCTGTATGATGCATTTATAGTTGATTATTGGTGAAAACACCTGAAGCAGCCTGAAGATTGAAATGCCGGTAAAAAGTTAGTAGATTATATTTATAATTTGATCCATGTGAAAAAAAAATAATAAAAAAAGCACTTAATTAGCTATGGTGACAGGTTGTGAAATATACATACCTCAATTAAACTACCTTCATTCCAAATGGTTTCAGCTGAAGAAAGGCCAACACCATATACAGCAAATCCAGGGCCAAGCTTAATGGGCGAGGTTTTAGACCAGAGACTAAAGCTATTGGTCCATTTCAAAACTTGCCTTGAAGAATCTAGTAATCGAAACATGCTTGAAGCATTTGTTTTCTTGCAGGATCGGATGATGCTACCTTGTGAAGGGCACCATCCAATGTGTTTATGGTGGATGCCATTGGCTGCCAAAAAAGAGAAAACTGGTGAATTAGGATGTCCAAATACTATTAGATTGATCATAGAGTTCATTTTTTTTGATCTATGGTTTGAACTCCTTATTTTTTATCCTATGAGACAAACACTCAATTGTTGGAGTATTGACTTATCACAAAATTGTTTATCTTTTTTGAAAAGTATAGAAAGAATCGAGATATTTGCAAAGTGTAAACGAATTATTTAGATAGACTAGATTGTGTAGAGGTTTAAGAAGGTTTCGCAATAAAATTATATCAGAAAGTGCCAATGGCATAAAATTTTTTCTTGTTGGGCAATTTGGTTTTGTTTATACAAATCTACTTATATAGTTATATTTAATTTTGGAATAACTTATAAAAAATACTAATTAGTATTTTATAGATTAAGCTGATTGATTATTCAAATTAGAATTAAATTTATAAATTATCTAGCTTAATAATTTTATATTGAATTTGAACTAATTCAAAATCTATAATTTGAAAACAAAATTAAAAATAGAAAAAATAAAATTTGTATCGTAATAGGCATTATTTAGTCGGTTTATATAGACGTACATAATTGCCCCACTAATATAATTTACTGCATCCGTCCTTGCAAAGATGGCCCATGTTGAATGCATTGGCATGCTTCTATTTGGCATTGTTCTTATGTTTCCTTCTTCGATTATGAAAATGAAAGCATAATGAAGCTCAACAGGAACTGAAACATATGCCATTGTTGCTTGTTTTATATTTTGGTGATAAAGGAATTGTACCAATCATCATATCAAGAACATAATTAGATGTACCTGCTTAGCCAACCCTGCTTTCCAGATATTGAGCCAATTCACCATTAGAAATGGAGGGTACTTTTTGGCCTTGTATAGCAACTAAACAATGAATTTTATTGCTGCCAATAGGATAAAGCAAGATGGGTGATGGATCAGCCATAAGGTCTAGTTCTCTAGCACCAAAGCAACGAAACAAGAGGGGGTATCAAGCCGTATAGAATTGACATATGTACATACTAGATACAATAGTTATGTTCAACAAGGACTCAACAGTTGCTACAATTATTCGTTGATACAATCTTCATTTGGAATTAGCATATATATACACTAGTTTGAAAGCAACAATTAATATCTTCTGCACAATCTACAGTCACAAACATATATCTGTTCTAATTTTGAATGATATCTATAAATTGATCGAGTACTTATGTCGTTGTGAATCAAGGAACGAAGAAGTGTTTAGTTTCTGAGAAGTGATACTGAACTTGCTGGATTTTTCACATACCTTCAACATCTAACACAATCAGTTTCAAATAGCCACCGGGCTGTAGGAGTTCACCAACAATTCTGTCAGGCTCATTTAAGTCTTTCTCCATCACATGTATTCGTCGTCCATCCTGCCAGAAATTGCAAAACAATGCCGCATTGCACTAAAAATGGTCTGATAATTTGATCTAATGATCTCCTGATATCATGATTGATTGATAACTTCATAATGGTACTAAAAGTTTACCTTGCCAACTGCATAAGCAAGAGCTCAACCAACAACATAACATCAGCCCCAACAATAATTATATAATCAGGAAATGCATCATATTCAAAGATTAATGTAGATTAATGCACTGTAAGGAGATGAGACTTGATTGATTGCTAATGCTTATCAAGTGAGGCCTGTTTTCATTGCATTTCCAACACAACTATTAGGCCCCTTTAATTTTATAACTTAATCAAACTCCTCTGAAACAAGCTCATCAGTCACCTACTCATGAAGATTGTGTTGTTGGTAAGGTTGGCAATGTGGGCTGTGGTAGAGTTGTAGTGGGCAATGGTGTTGTGGCACGGTTCGTACTAGAAATTTTCCATAATATAATGGTTAATGTTGGGTTGTTGGCAAGTGAAGGGCGTGGTGGAGCTGAATTAAAACTGGCCATTGGATGGCTTGTAGCTTTTAGAGGCAATTGGACAGAAAAGGCAAATTTATCAAATATTATAGAAGATGGCTTGAAAAAGTGGTATCATTCGGAACAAATATTCTTCAAATTAATATTTTTCAGTAAATTTTATTTTTTTCTTTACCTGCGACATTATAAATATCGATTTCTAGATTTGTCATCAGTATATAACTGTAATTATTTTGCAAAAGGAGAAAAATAATTTTTGTGATACGTTGAAATATAATATATGTTACTTTGTAATAATTTATCTTTTCACATAATTTCTTGATGAGAAACCATGGATAATTCAATAAGAGAGAAAGACATGATCCTTAGAGTAATTAAGCAAGAATCTCTAATATTAAAATTTAATCAAAATCACTTGATTAACAGATTATGGTACAACTCCGTATTATTAATGATCATACTCAACTAGGAGATTAACGGGCATTATTTGCATACTCAAATTAACTTGTCTCCATCCAAAACTGACAATTATTGATTTTAATTTACTAGCGAGAAACTAGTTTGTAACCCCCTCCTTAATGATCATGAAAGAAGGAAAAAAAACTCAAAAAATCCCATGTGGGTAGCCAACATTATTGGCATAAGGGATACAGGAACCAGCATTAGGTTTGTTCTCAAAATCTGAAACATTTCTGATACCATTTCCTGCAAAAAATGGCAAAGAGTTACTAGATTCAATCAGAAGCTTGTCAGCTTGTTTTGTGACATTTTTCTTCAGTTCCTCCAATGCATACCTTAGTTGGTCTAGTTCATGCAACCCAAGTTCTTCAATAGGTGCCTCCCACCAGCACATATTTTGGCTACATTTTCTTATCTGATCAAGCAACTCACCTTTCTTTTTCTCTTCTTCTAACTGGTTAAGGGTATGCGTCAATTGCGCATTCAGCTCTCGAACATTAGCATTTCGATGCGCTTCAATGAGTTGGCGTGCTGCCCCGGAACTTGTTGGAAGTGGGTGCCGAGCAAGAAATCGATCCAAGATTGAATCAACCTCAGGATGACCAAATGAAAATGCCTTGTTAGCAGGAGAGAAAACTACTATTGCTATCTCGACACCACAAAGTGTGCAAAGCTCACTAGCTTTCTTGAAAAGACCGGCACGACGCTTTGAGAATGTTACTTGTAGATGAGTTTTCTTTGATATTTTCTCAATTGCAATCTTTTGACGACCCAAAGTAGACCCTCTCTTCACCATTGTTGAAAAATATTGATCAAGAATACTTAGTTTCTTTTTTTTCCTTTTCTATAGAGACTTGGTGATGGTGGATTGGAGGGAAATGAGAGGTATTTATAGGGTTGAATTCCCTCCATTTTGAACAAATAATGGTGCTTTAGTGTCTTAATTGTGTATTATTTCATATGATTCATCAAAGATTTGAAGGTTATGTGTAATCTTCTATTTTTATTGCTGTATGAACTATATATGAAACTTAACTACATACACTACCTAGCTATAGTTGGCATCATAAAAGAACCATTTGACATCAGGAACTTAATGTCAACGTCATAAATTTGGCTAATTAGTACAATTATTATATATAATTTTTGTTGCATCTGCAAGATAAACTCTAATTAATTAAAATAAAGTTACATGTATATATATGATTTATCAGATAGAGAATTTTTTGTTACATATATTTGTTGCATCTGAAAGATAAAATTTAATTAATTAAAATAAAGTTACATATTTATGGTTTATCAAATAAAGAATGCATGAAAAATTCATTGGATTTTATATTAGAAATTTCTTACATGGATCAGTCCTATATCTATATCAAAAAATTATTATATATAATTTTATATTAGAAAATTCTAACCGAAAAAAAGGATATATTTATATTTTTATAGGTTGATCATTAACTTTATCTATTGGGTTAATAGGTTGCCCAATAATACATGTTTTGTGTATCAGTATCATATTCTCTTCCATTTTTGTTCTATGAGTTTCCAAGTTTGCTACTGCTGGCTGAGGCTAGCCATAACAACTTAATTCTTAATTATTATATATATATTCTATGATTTAATCAAACAAATTTATAAACCAATCCCATTTTTCTCATTGGAGTCATACGTATATGAATTGTATTATATATGCTTATCAAAAAAAAAAAATTTGCCTAGAAAGAAAAAGCATATAGTTTGTAGGCATGAGTGTTAAAATTAATTATTTTCTAATTATTTAGAATGTCTAATTCAAATAAGTGATTGATAAATTGGAGAAAGATGTTTTACCAGACAAATGAAAATTCAAATGCTTGATATTTGAAAAAGAATATGACAACTAGGAAATCTTTTTTTTTATTTTTTAATGTATATGTTATGATTCCTCAATATCCACAATTAAAATTCTTCCATTATATACTGAGTGAATGTATCTTATAATTTTTTATAAATAATGAAAGAAAAATAAGGCATTTAGAAAAATATTTCACATGCATATATTATGATTCTTCAAGATAGATGATTAAAATATTTTTATTATATATACTGTGAACATATCTTATAATTTTTTTATCAAAAATAATAAAAAAAATATGTTATTTATAGATATATACTACGAATGTTAAAAATATATGGAAGGCTGCAATAAATACTAACTATATGATTCTATTCATCATTTTTATAGTTTATAATAATTCAAATTAATAATTATTGTTTCTAATTTCCGACATACATATTTTTGCATTTTTCAATCTTCAAAAACCCTAATTACATAGAATACTATTCGTCTACATTGAATTGTATTACATATAATATAATCCCTGTTTTTTTGTTTGTATCTTTTAATTTCATTCAAATCTTTTTAGATTCAATGAACATATATAATAGGCCAATTTTGTACAAATATTTTGAGTTTAATTTGTTACATAATTCTTCAAGTAGGTTATATGTAGTTACATATATGTTATAATGAGTTCTTCTCCCTCACTTTCTTTCTTTTTAATTTCATTCCAATCCCTTCAGACTCAATGATCTATAATAATAAGAAATGAAAAGAGTTGCTATTAGCCCATTTTAAAACTAAGTTTATGAAACATATAAGATCCTCTTACTGCATAATAATAATAATAATCCAATAACATAAGAAAAATGTCTTAGAGACATAACCTCTTTTTTTATAAGATAAATAAAACTCTAAATCAAGTTGCATTAAGGAAAAACCATACAACAATCTGTGTCTGTGGCTAATTAATTAAAACATAATTTCAACTTCTTCAAGCATAATCTGTGTCTGTGTCCAAAACAAAGCTGTAGCTAGCTTAATATAAAGAGCTTAATAGAACCCTTGTCCATATCCAAAGTTATTGTACCCTGGAAGAGTACTCATATCTGGAACATTGAACATAGCTCCATTATTTGTTGGATCGAAATTAGGAAGAATAGCCCCATTGTTTGTGGGATCGAAATTAGGAAGAACAGCCACATTATTTGTCGGATCGAAATTAGGAAGAACTGGAGGGGGAGCATTAGAGCTGGAAGCAAAAAACTGTTGAGATTGTGCATTCTGGATTAGAAGCCTATCAGCTTGCATTGCTACATTCTTCTTGAGTTCTTCCAGTGACCCCTTCAACTGCTCTATTTGTGGCATGGTGAGTTCATCAATTGGTGACTCCCACCAGCACTGACCTTCTCTAGCCTTCTTCATTTGGTTAAGTTGTTCTCCTCTCTTCCTTTCCATTTCCAATTGGCCCAGCACCTGATGCATATTTTCATTAGTGCTTCTTCAGATTTTTCTTGTAAATGTAATGCAAAAAAACAAAAAAGTCGGTATTTAATTTATTTTTCAAAAAATTGATAGTCATTAGTTACGTTTTATTATATTATATATATCAAATACGCTCTCAGTAGTTTTAAAAGTATAATATTTTTTGTACTGCCATTTCATTTTATGATACTTCTAATAAATTAATTTTTATTTTTCCGCTTATTTGGGAGCTTCAAGAAAAAATTCTCCAGTTGGGCTTTTTCGACCAACCTACACATACAAAATGAACAAACTAATATTAATATTGAGTAATTAATATACAAACTATTGAAATATAATAAAAATGTAAATTAGATCATTTCATATATATATATATATCTAACTATACCTGAGTGAGCTGTGCATTGAGCTCACGAACGCTAGCGTTGCGGTGAGCCTCAATGAGTTGCATGGTGGGTGAGGTTTGGGGAGGGTGGCGGGTGAGGAAACGTTCAACCAGCACGTCAACACATGGATGACCGAAGGAGAAAACCTTCTTCCCAGGTGAGAAGACGATGATAGCAACCTCAGCACCACAAAGAGTGCAAAGCTCACTGGCCTTCTTGAAAAGGCCAGACCGGCGTTTGGAGAAGGTAACTTGGAGGTTGCTTTCATTGGGCATCTTCACCATATCCACCTTTTGACGACCCTTACTCTTTCGAGTCATGGTGCTTCAGAATCAAGAGAAAAAAAAAAAGGGTTGGTGGGTATGTTGTTTTAGGATGTGAGTGAAAGGGGTGGTATAGGGTGGGGATTTATATGAATTCTGATATTGAGATGTTTAAAGATCAAAGTTGTCACTAGGGCAAGTTTCTAGCCAGTCGCTGAATTAAATTTTATACTTGTTTTGAGGTTTTTTTAGAATCTCTTACAGATTAATATACATGGTATAAACTTCATGATTGTTTAGAGTTAAGGAGCCAAACTTGTCAACTACAACTTATCATGATTCATCACCACTGCTTCCAAATTTGCAAATTTTCTTGGAAATGGTTTCCTATGTCTCACCCTTCTAATGTTACTATGGTGACTAATTATCTCAACCCTCCAACGCTATATTAGTAATAGTTCATAATCTATTAGACTGGTTATTTTGTTGAAAAATTTTAATTTTCTTAGGCATTTGACACAGATGTTGGCAAAATGATGAACAACAATAATTGAGTTTGTCATTATGAACTTAAATTTGTTTTTGTTTCATGATCTTGCATTGTTAAATGCACTTACAAGTTTATTTTCCATACCAAAAATACAGAAAATTCTAAATATGTGTAATAAACGCATAACAGATTATACGTGTATAACACGCGCAGATGATCATAATTAGTATGTGTAATAGAATTGCATATTTGTAACTACTTGTGAGCTTTACTTATAGCTAATGTTTGATCAAAGAAGCTACATCATATAATTATCATTTTTAAGTTAGAAATAATTTTCTTATTAAGTTAATAATAACAACATTAATAATAAGGGTAAAGATTCATGTTGTGTTCCTATTCGGAACTATTTAAATTTCAAAAATATCCCCATTTTCAATTATACTGTCCCCTTGTATATGAGGACAATCAGGTAATTTTAAAAAATTGTCTTTTTGTGGCTCTGTGATGTCGCGCTCCATCATCGCCTAATAATAATAACAACAACAAATTTAAGAATAAATTGTAATATCGCATTCTTGGGGTTGGTATGATCATAGAAACACACATATATATATATGTCAATGACATAATTTTTGCCATCTCATATATATATATATATATATATATATATATAATCATGTATTTGACGTTATACATGGCTATGCGAAGAGGATAGATAAAGAATAAACCCTCTAGAAGTTTTATTGGATTAGAATGCATATCAGATATTATATGGCAAGTGAATCAGCTTCAGGTGTGGCAAGATTAGGGTTTTTTTAATGAGAGTTTAGCCACTTTTTTTTAACACAATGGTGTTGATAGACATGATGAACGCAAATTGAGATCATGTAGTGTGATGCAAAAACTATTGTATTTTGTTTTAATTAGTTATTGAAATATAAAATCTTAAAAAATGTTATTGTAATTAATTTCTTAATGTTAATTTCTTTTACTAGATATTGGGTTAGATGATTTTGTTTTTATTTTGTTTATTTTACTTCATTTTGGTTATGGCAAGTGAAAATAGTTTAGTTTAGTACAAGACTTTTGGTGCTTACATTTTAAATATTTATTTTCACATATTTGCAAAGTGGTTTCGTTTAGTCCGAAACTCTCGGGCTTACACTTTAAATATTTATTTTCACATATTTGCAAACAATTGGTAAGATTAGAAATCGATTGTGGTCTCTCCCCATGTGGTATTGAAAATTAACCACTTCAACGGAATATTCTAATGAGAAAAAAAATGATGTTATAACATAAATTTCATGAAAAAGAGAAGGGTAGCAATATTATCTTCCTAATATTCACCAATACGATATTTTTTTTGTTTAATAAAATTTACATTTTGTTATTACTTTTATTCTATCAATTGTCACATGAACTACTAAAAAATAATAATGAGAAAAAAGACGGAGGAAAAAGAAAATAGTGCAACTCATTATACCAAAGTTCTAATAAACTAATTAATGTTTTTAGTTTTTCTAAATAATCAAAGAAACATGTATTATGAAAATATAGTAGTATCTTTCACTTTATCACTTATAGAAATAGAAAATGTTAATCACTTAAGAAAAAATGATGAACTGGTTCTAATTTTTTTTCAAATTATCAACATTAACATATAATAAATATATATTAAAAGTTGTTGACATGTTCATCTATATCTGTAATCTATCCATATTTGATTATACTAGTAAACATAACACGTGCTTCGCACGTGATCTTTCTACTATTGGACTCATTTTTATGAAACAAATTTTAATTATAAAAAAATTTAATACATTTTAAATATTTTTAACATTAATATTTTTATCTTCTAAAAATATTTCATGTACTATTTTTAAATTATAGTTATAATTAGTCAATATAAAATAAAGTTTTAAACACATTGTTTTATTATATTTTAATAAATTAATTTGTTGTAGTATTTTTAACAATTGTAACATTAATTTTTCTATTTTTTTGGTAATTATAGACCAATTTTGATTTTTTTAATTTTAATATTTCATTTCTTAAAAGAAAATTCTATATACTATTTTTAGATGATAAGCATAAGGAACCATTAGATAATAAAAAGTAATTATAAATTAATTTTAGTTATCTTTTATTAAATTTTAAATAATTTTCATTACAAAGTAAATTTTGTATTATTTTAACATTTATAATATTAATATTTATCTTTTTTTAGTAATTATATATCACTTTTTAAAATTTTTTTAACTTAATACTTTTCTCTTTAACAAAAATTTTATTTATAATTTTAAATTTATTATTGTAATTAATCATTAAATAATTCAAATTAATTTGAATTAATTTGAATAATTTTCTTAATAAAATTTCTATCACTTAAATTGTTAATATTTTTAACATTTTTAACATTATTTTTCTCTTCTTTTCACTCACTATATATCACATTTTTAATATTTCTTTTAATATTTTTAATTTTAGTATTTTTTAAAAAAAATTATATGTACTATTTTTTTTATCTTATAATTGTAATTAATTATTAGATAAATTAATTAACTTAGTTTTAGTTATTTTAATTAAACTTTAATAAAAGTTGTTGTTGTAAATTAATTTTTCCTATTTTTAATGTTAACTTTTTTTTGAGTAATCACATCAGCTATTTTATTATTTTTACATCTATTAAATAATCACATCAGCTATTTAATTATTTTTACTTCTATTATTTCTCTCTATTAAAAAAAATTCTCTATACTATTTTTAAATTATCATTATAAGTAATTATTTAAATAGTAAAATTTAATTAAATTAATAGTAATTTTTTTATTAAACTTCAACAAATTTTCTAAATTAGGCTATTTATTTAATTTGTATTAGTTCAAGTAATAATTCATCTAATTAGAGTAAGAAATATAATTTGATTTAAATTATAACTAAATATACTATTTTAACATTAACTATTCTATTTTTTATTAATTAAATATCAACTTTGAATATTTTTATTTTTGTACTTCATTTTTCAAAAAATATTTATATGTACAGTTTTTAAATTATAATCGTAATGAAGCATCAAATAATTAAAAATAATAAATAATTTTAATGATATTTTATTAAATTTTTAACAAAATTGGTCATGATAATTAATTTTTAGGCTTAATACATACCCATCCCCCTGACCTTACCAGCTTTTTTTACTTTGGCACCTCAACTTACGATTTTATTATTTCAACACCTGAACTTGCCGTTTTTTGCTTAAAGTACTCTAATATAATGATATAATACATCTATCATCCCCCGTATTTGCCACTTTTTATTAGTTTGATACCTCTACTTGCAGATTTTGGTTAGTTAAATACCTATACGTATCATATGCTGATTCGCTAATGTAATGACAGAGGTTTAAAAATTACATTTTAGGCAAGTTCAGATGTTGAAATGGCAAAAGCGTAAGTTGAGGTGCCAAAGTGAAAAAAGCTGACAAATTCAGGGGGCTGTGTATGCAATAAGCCTAATTTTTATCATAATTTTAACATTTTTAAAATTAATATTTTCTTATTTTTAGTAATTATATATCACTTTTTAATTTTCTTAACCTAATACTTTTTTTCTCTTTAGAAAAAATTTAGGCACAATTTTTTAAATTATTATTATAATTAATCATCAAATGATTTAGAATTAGTTAAATTAATTTTAATTACTTTTAATAAACTTTAATAAAATTTTGCACTTAAAATTTAGTTTTTATTTTTTTTTGACATTTTTAACATCATTTTTCCTATTTTCTTACCTATTATAAATCATATTTTTAGTATTTTTTAATATTTTTTATTTTTAATTATTTAAATAATAATAATTTTTTTATTAAACTTCAATAAAATTTCTAAAATTATGTAAAAGTTCATCTAATTAGAATCTAATTAGAATAAAAGATATAATTTTATTTAAATTATAACTAAATCTACTATTTAATTAATTTATATTATATAAAATAGAAGTTAACCTAATTAAAATAGGAAATATAATTTAATTTAAATTATAATTACAATAATAATTAATTTAGTTTAATTTCAATTAATATATTACTAAATTATCTAGGTTTTATAAGTTAACCTAATTAAAATAGAAAATACAATTTCAATTTCAATTACAATTATAATTTTAAATAATTTAATTTAATTTTAATTAATAAATTATTAAATTATCTGACTCTCATACAATAAATAATACGGATAGTTTTGTAATTTTACATGTCCCCCTTCCCTCTTCGTACAGTTATATATATTATAGATTATAGTATACATATACAAAAAGGGGGACACGTAATTTTACTAAAATATAGTTGTGAATCCATATGATACATGAACTGTAAATTAAACTATATTTTATTTTATTATTTTATATCTTAAATTAAATAAAATAATTTACATATACAAAATGTTTTTCTTTTAAAAATATATGGACAACTACATGAATATTTTGCAAATATAAAATATTAGTGACAGTTTTTAATAGTACATTCAATATGAAAAACTTTTGCAACAACAATATGTAAATTAAGTAAATATGACAAATTTAAAACAAATAAATAAATAAATAAAATTTTATAGTTTTAATAATTTTAACATGAATCTTTCAATAATTCAAGTAAAAGAACATATCTCTATATTATGTTAGTTTATCCACTATAAATGATTAATTCAAAATCTATAAAACTATACAAAAACAGAAAAATTTTAGTTATTTCATATACATAATATATACAAATAAAAAATATAAAAAAATTAATAAATAGTAAGTCTTATGGGTGATGGTAAGAGCTAAATCATTCAAACAAATAAGACATGTAAAAAAAACGATTTTAAACATAAATATTTTAAGAGTTATTATATAATTCTACCATGAACTATTAATCATTTTCTTAAATCTATCATATTTTGAAAATTATGGTACATTGATATATGAACTTTTCAATTTATTGCAAATTTATCAACGATGAAAATAGTTTGTGCCCATGCTGACATGACATGTTGATATAACATACATGTTTAAATTATTTGCTAATGTATAAATCATTAATGACATACATGTTAAAAATCTATCCTTAACTTTTTTTTTTTTACAAATATATCCTTGTTCTTTTCTTTTAGTTCAATTATAGTTGTTACATTAAATTTCATCGCAATCACATAATTTATTTATTAATTTAATAAATTTTAAAAAAATTAAAAAAATTTTACTTAAAAATTAAAAAATTTTTACGTAAATTTTAAATATATTTTTATGAATATTTGAATAATTTTTTAATAAAAATATGCACATCACATAAAAAAAATATTATATAGATATGTAAATATAATTTTAAAATTAGATAAAAGTAAAATAAATTGTGATATTGATAGAATAAAGTAGTATAATTTTTTTTTTGTCATTTTTAAGGTGAAAAATTAAAATTATTACTATTATCCTTCATATATCATAAATATATTAGTTAAATGACAAATATTTTAAAACTATATTTGGAGTAATTTCGTACATTGTCATTAATGATAACAATTGCCAAATTATAGATAATTATTTATTTTTAAAATTTGATACAAAAAAAATAACTAATTAAAATTTTTTCATTTAACTAATTTATTTATAATGTCACACTCTCACCACAAACTTATCCATTAATACACTTAATTAGGAATTTAATGACAATAAAGTATCACTTAGCAATTTCATCACACCATTTTAAATAAGAATACTTAATTACAACTCAAATTCGTTCTTCCATTACA
>CATIWO010208146.1:0-18226 GCA_949673435.1 Macaranga tanarius
CTAAGAAAATCAATTAGAACAACCATAATCCAACATTTTCATCAAAAACCAATTCAAACCAAAGGAGAAAAAGAATTTGAACCACTCACAGTTTTCTCCAGCCGATCACCAAGCTTCCTTGTCTGATTGTTGCTTCTGAAGGTTCAGACCAAAGCGTCTCTTTCTCTTTTCTTTTTCTTCTTCTCCTTTCTTTCTTTTCTTTCTCCCTTCCCGTTCTTTCTTTCTTTTGGTTTCTGCAGATGCTTTGTTTCCTTCTTTTCTTTCCTTTCTTATCCTTATCTTTATTTAATCTTATCTCTTCTTTCTTTCCTCTTAATCCCTCTTCTTTTCTTTCTTTCAATTTCATCCTTAAACCTCCTTTAGTAACATCAAACTTTGATGTCTTATAACATGTTCGCATTAAGTGCTTATCTCAAAATACTAGAATGCCTTATCAACTCCAATTCCATGCCACAAGTTCATTCAATATTAATTATTGACTTATTTACTAAAGGATTAAACTCCAAAGCACTATTCCAGAATAGTGGCAATTAACTCTTAAATCATCAAATTTGATTAACAACAGTAATCACATTCTTAATTATCGTTGATGAACAGTAATCCGGTCTTAGGACACGGATGTTACATTAATAGTATAATAAATGAAATAAATTTTAATATTTCAAAAATTATTAAAAGTTATTGGTGACTAAATAAATTTGTCTAATAATATAATATATCATAAATTAATTAAGGGCTTAAATATAATTTTTAAAAATAAAATTTTAATTTTTTTACTGAAAGTATGAACTAATTTGTTAACTAGCTAAAGTATCAGGGAGTTATTTGTAATTTTTATTACAATATTTGTGTACACCTCATATAATAGGGGTGTAAATGAAATTTTTAGGGCCAATTAGACCTTTATTAACAAGTTGAGGGGGTAAATTATCGAAAAAGGTAAAAAAAAAAGGCAATTTAAATATTTCCAAAAGTTTAAGGGCCAAATTGAACCTTATTCCACTAAAGTAACAAGGTTTTTTATTTTTTTTATTTTTTTTGAACATTGCTAAAGTAGCAATTGGCTCTTAAATTTGGACACAATGGTTAATTAGCCCATACATTAAATTTCTGAGTAATAATCTTATGAACTTAATGGTTTTGGTCAATTAGCTAGACTGGCTTTTCAAAAAAATTCAATTCAACTCAAAATAATTTTTTTTAACTAATTCATCTCAAAATTTTTATTCATTGACTAATTAAGTTTAATTTATTAAATTTTAAAATATTCAATACATATATTAATACAAATAAAAATAAAAATAAAAATTTTATATTTTTAGGAATGAATATTTAATATAAAAATAAATTTAAAATTAAAATATAGAAAAATATAATTAAATTTTTAATTTTTTATATAAATATAAATTGAAATGATCAATTATTTTTTAAAAATTTAAAAATTAAAAATTAAGTTTTATTTATTCAACTTGTCATATATATATATATGTGTGTGTGTGTGTGTGTGTGTGTGTGTTAGCATAACTTCGCAAGTGTACGGACCGTGACAAGTAGTAAAGTGATGAGTAAGTATCGTTCTCATGAGGATTAGCCTACTAAGTACCAACTATTTATAATATTTTTTAGCTAGCAAATTCAAATTAAAAAAAAAAAAAACTAAAACTAATGTCTAAACAATTAACTGAAACCAAATAACTTAAAAACAACAATAAAAAATGCTAGAGTTTGGGTTTGTTTCACTAGTTATGACTTGAATTACAGAATTAAATTCAACTATTAAATTATTGATACAATTAAGGGTAAATTGTTTAAAAATACCAAAAGTCTATTTCGAGCTTATTTAAGCATACCAAGATTAATTACTAACCTATTTTCATGGTTACTAGTTAACCAAAGCTCATTAAGTTCTTTAACAATTTATTACTCTCCGTAGGATTCACCTACTTTTGTGGTCAAATGGTCTAAGTTCTATGAGTTAGAAGATAATAGATTATTCAACTTTCGTTGATGGCAATCTATCCATAAACATGCAATCAATTGGGCCCTTAATTGAATACAAAACATTAAGCAGAACTCATAAAATTGATTAAACATCAATTCACTAATAAAAAAATAAAAATCCCAGTAAGTCTAAATAGTTACTCCAAAACTAGACCCTCAATTTTAAAAGATAGAGAAAGAAGTAAAGAAAAACTCCTTGGAAGCAATCTTTAATCTTCAATCCTTGTTGAGTACTGGATTCCCATGTTCGACTTGTATGTAGCCGTCTCTTCGGAATTATTTTTTTTTATTATGTTTCTTCTCCCTTTTATAGTCATCTTTAATTAGGGCAACTTAGATTATTTTTTTCTCAATTTTTAGCTTAAAAAGGGAAGAAAAATGAGTCCCAAAATTAGGTTTCCTGCACGGCGCTCAATGTTGCGCATTCTATTAAACGGCCTCGACGGCGCTGAACTCGCTTTTGCCCCCTTCCCAAATTTTAGCTTCTACAGCCTGCAAAATTATCAAAATGCCTCTGCAAGCCAGAAGTGCACATATAAAGAGAAAAATGAAGAAAATAGCATTTCTAACTACATAATAAATAATTTTAGCTCTAAAACTAATAAAATTTCACTAAGAATCATAAATTAAACATATAAAATTGATACTATATTAGCACACAATAAATTCCCCCACACTTAGACCTTGTTTGTCCCTAAGCAAGAAATACAATTAAACACAAGTACTAAGATAACAAATTACTCAATCTATAATCAGAGATGCTAAATTTCAAATATATGCAATCATAATAATACCAACCCATGAACACTTATTAATGAGGATAACTAGATAAAAATTTACACATATGCAACCGATTTACTAAACATAATCCAAGCACTTGCTCAAATAGAGAATCAATAGGCACTTTAATAAATAACAAAAGAAAAAATAGTATCATGGAGTTGCAAAAATTTAACAAAAGCCTCTTTGTGAGTGCACTTTATGCTCCATCTCACATTAATTTGATGAGTGTGTTTTACGCTCCATCTCACCTTCTTTTTTATCTATTTATTTTTATTAGCGAGTGTGTTTTACGTTCCATCTTACTTTTAAAATGATTAGTTATATATATATATATATATATATATATATATATATATATTGTATTCACAACCCTGATCAACTTTCTTTTTTTTTTTAATTCACAAAATAAGCCTTATCAATCCCCTCAAAGCTATGCTTAGATTATGAAAACTAAATTATCTACACATGAGAGCAATGTTCAATCATCCTTAACAATAAACATCCTAAATTTTGGTGCTATCAAAACTACACACTCATCCATTTATTATTTCCGATTATAAATTGAGTGATCCACAGACACATATGAAAATGATGTAAATAAAGTTAAATATGTTGTAATAATTAGAGCATGCAAATAATACAAATGAGAACTAAAAATACAAATCAATAAGCTACCCCCTACACTTAGCACACATTGTCCCCAATATGTATTAAAGCACACAAACACACAAAAAATTTAAAAAATACAAAATAATAAAAATTAAAGAAAAAAGGAACAAGAGAACTCCCCTAGTGTGATGCTCTACTCCTTATTTTATAGTGGTGGAGGTTTTCTTTAGCTTTTTAGAGCCATGAATGACGGAGTTCAAATTATGACTTTTTACAAGAAAAATTAAAAAGTGAGAAATTTGAAAAGAAATAAAAATAAGAATGTAAAAATAGAAAGAAAAGGTAAGAAATATACGTTGACTCCCATAAAGCGCTAATTTAAGGTCATTAGCTTGATCCTTTGTATATATAGTGTCAAGGGTGCAACCGAACATAATAAAGTGTTCTTGAAAGCATCTTCCTTTTCTTTCTTTTTACAGACTCCCTTATTCCTAGGTAGCAAAGTGCGGACTCTACATGCCAAACCTTTAGTTCTAAAATCACTTGAAGAATGTAAGGCTTTTCATCTCGGTTGTGGAACATATGCGTGATAAGTTGTGGAACATATGCGTTGTCATTTGTAGATGGCTCATCTTCATCCTCTATAGCTTCAAGGATTGGAAAAACTTTCTTATCCAACTCATTTTCAAATTGAGTTGAGTGACTTTGTACTTTATCATCCTTGTTGTTTATAAATGGATTATTACACTTGGATACTTTTTTGAATTCCTATGTGATAATCTCTTTTTGCTCATCGTGGCACAACTCGAAAATGATTTCGTCATCTCACCACTTAATACCACTGCTGACACCACCACCATACAAAGTGCATCAAATTTATCCAAAACTAAGTACTTGAGTATAATTCTTGCTTAAAAAGACTAAATTTAGAGTAAAAATGATGATAAAAGAACCAACAAAAAAAAAAAGAAAAGAAAGAACTAAAAAACATAAAGAAACCTAGTAACAAAACACAAAGTTATGTCATCATTTCTCAAGTTTAAATTTGCCAAAGAAACAAAACAAGCAGAGTAAATGCATAAACAAATAAAAGAAGAAGAAAAAGGGAATATAGAAAAATGATAGGAATTGATTAACTTCAAAATTGAAGCAACAACAACGCCAAAACAACAACAACGATAAGAAAAAGAAGAAGTAAAAGCTTTAAATTCAATTTGTAAAAAAAAAAAAAAAAGAAAGAGTGACGAAAGAAACCCTAACTAAATTTTACAAAGATGGAGAATTTGAAAAAATTGTTCAATTCAATTACCAACAACAAGTTCAATATTTTAACTTTTAAATATACAAAAATTAAATTACAACTCAATAGAAATTGAGAATATAGAAGAAGAAGAAGAATAAAAATAAGAAGTACCAATCAACTTCATCAACGGTGAAAATTACATTTGTCAGCTGGACAACTCATAGAAGGAGTATATTAGTGATGGCGGTAGCATTGGTGATGGTGGTGGTATTTTTTTTTTATCACCAGTAAAAAAAAAAAAGACTAACCATAAGACAAAAAAGAAAGAGAAATTTGTGGGTATGGTGGTGGATATGACCGGATCAGTGATGACAACGAGATAGTGATGGTGGCTGTAGCAATGGTGGCATTGTTTTATCATCAGGTTAAAATAAAAAAGGGAAGAGAAACCTAATAAAAAGAGAATGAGAAAGTGATAAGATGATAATTATAACTTTTATTATTTAAAAATATTTATTTTTATAAATAAAAAATATGTTATTTTTTTTATAGAAGGAGAGTGTAATTCACGCTCCTTTCTTTGATAGAAATTGGGCTGAATTGTTAAATTTTGTATGTTTGAGGGTTTAATAGTCCAAAAAATTAATTTTGGGGTTAATTGCACCTTGGATGATAGTTCAGGGGGCGAATTGCCACTTTAGCCATGCAAAAAGTTTAATATTTTTTTCTCCTAAAATTGCATGCTTAATTTTATTTTTGTATAAATTAAAAAATAAAAATTTATTGATATATATATATATATATATATATATATATATATATATATATATATATATATATGTTAATGGTATTGGTGAATTACTATTTGCTCCTTGTGGTTTGCTAATTATACTATTTAGTTTTAACATTTAAAATTTATATTATCTCTCATTCTATTTTGCATAATTATATTATTTACCATTTCCATCAAATTTTTCATCACAACCGTTAACTGACATGTCATCATCAAGTAAATATTATTTGCCCCATCAATTTGAATGTATTATATTGTTTGTTCCTAAAATATACAAATTATATTTTATTATTAAACTAATTATTTAACAAAATTTATATTAAAATTATCATTAATTGACTATAAAATAATAATTTTATTAAAAATATTTAAATAAAAATATAAACTAGCTAGTTTTAACTTTAATCTAATCAAAATTTTAATCAAATAACGGTTAATTATTTCAATTCTTAAAATACCTTTACTTAAATACTGGCTTAAAATATTTATATTCCATAAAAATTAATCAAGTAAATTTTCTTTTTAATTTTAAAATTTTGATTTTTATTTGAATTGCTAGATGATTGAGTATATAAATTATATTTATGAATAAAATTAATAATTTTAAATTATTTGATTCATATACCCAACAACTGAAACTAACAATTTAAATAGAGAATTAGATTTTCAAAATTAAAAAGGGATATGATTTGATTAATTTTTTAATACAATACAAATATTTTAAGTTAATATTTAAGTAAAGATATTTTTAAACTAATATTAATTAATTGGAATTTAATTTAAATTTTAATTATATAAAATTAAAATTAGTTATTTTTATTTAAATGATATAATTATCATTTTATTGTTAAATTACAAGAAAATTAGTTAAATAATATAAAAATATAAATTTCTAAATATTAGAGGCAAATAGTGTAATATATATATATATAATAAAAGAATCTTTTAATAGAAAGAAAATATTTTTTTTGTTTTGAAGGAAATAGTCTAATATAGTAAACCACATGAGGCAAATATATATATATAGTAAAAGAATCTTTTAATAGAAAGAAAATCTTTTTTGTTTTGAAGGAAAATTTATGAGGTAAAGGAGCACTAGGAGCTAAAATTGAACCCATAAAAATAAATGTTGATAGAAAAAAAATACTTCTCAAGAAATCTCTTGAGATTTTGTTTATATATAATTGTTCATTTTTAGCAATAAACAAAATCTCAAGAGATTTATTGAGAAGTTTTGTTTTTCTTTCTTTCTTTTTTTTTTTATCAACATTCATTTTCATGGCTTCAATTGCACCTCCTACTACTCATCATAAATTTTCTTTCAAAACAAACAGAGTTTCTTTCTATTAAAAAACTCTTCTACTCTCATTCATATACAGTTTGTCTTGAAATATAGAAAATGACAGATACGTTAACAATTTCTATGATATAGGATTAATGTAACAATTTTGAAAAATTTATGAATTTAGTTGTAAAACTTCTATCTTATAAAATTTAATTAGAAAATTTATATATATATTTTCAGATTAATGATGTCATTATTTCTAAAAAATAAAAATTTATCCTTGATGGAAAAAATAGAATTTTTAAATATTAGACAAATAGTATAATAGGTTAAAAATTTATGCTATGCAAATAGCATAGCAGTCAACTATTTCTTTTATTGTTATTATTGTTTTATTTTAGGGGATCAACTCTTGGTTTTAGAGTATAAAAACAAAGAATGGCGGCAAGAAACTTAAAGCAGTGATTGAATAGTTCCCATAACCTGAAGAACTGAGATGCAGAAACTCTCAGACACCTCTAAATCAGAGAACCCAGAATGGTACTGTCCACAGACAGGAATTTACAGCAGCAAACACCCAACAATTCCTCTCCCCAATGACCCTTTTCTTGACGTTGTTTCCTTCATTTTCTCTCAGAAACACAATGGTCTTACAGCTGTTATTGATTCTTCATCTGGGTTTTCAATTTCTTACTCGGACCTTTTTCCTCTGGTCAAGTCCATGGCTTCTGGTCTCCAGAGCATTGGTCTTAAACAAGGTGATGTTGTTTTGCTTTTGTTGCCCAATTCCATCTACTTTCCTATTCTTTTCTTGGGTATTATGTATTTAGGTGCAATTGCTACTACCATGAATCCCCTCAGCTCTTTATTAGAGATTGAGAAGCAAATTAGTAATTGCAATGCATGTATAGCATTCTCTGTTTTGGAAAAAGCTGAAAAGTTGCGGTCTTTGGGGATCCCTGTTATCTGTGTACCAGAAAATGTGACTTCAGTTAACCAGAACAAGGCGTTCAAAGATTTCTTCAAGCTGCTTTACTGTAATTTTGAGTTGGGTTTGAGGCCAGTTATTAGACAGGATGCTACAGCAGCAATTTTGTATTCATCAGGTACTACTGGTTCTAGCAAAGGCGTTGTTCTAACACACAGGAATTTTATTTCAATGGTCGAGCTTTTTGTCAAGTTTGAGGCTTCACAGTATGATTATTCCAGTTCAAAGAATGTGTTTTTAGCTGTCTTGCCGATGTTTCATGTATATGGTTTATCACTTTTTGTAATGGGGTTATTGTCAGTGGGGTCTAGTGTTGTTGTGATAAGGAAATTTGATGCCAATGAGATGGTGGAGGTCATAGATAGGTATGGAGTAACTCATTTTCCTGTTGTTCCGCCAATAATACCAGCATTAACAAAGAAAGCAAAAAGTGCTTCTGGAAATAGCTTGAAGAGTTTGAAGCAGGTTTCGTGTGGGGCGGCTCCTTTGTTTGGCAAAACTATACAGGATTTTGTAGAGGCTCTCCCTCATGTTGATTTCATTCAGGTATTTTAGTTGACCTTTAAATTCCTATCGCAACGCTCCATTCTCTTGCCTAACCATGAATAGTTGTCCCCTTTTTGACTTGATTTTTCATTTCTTTGTGATGTCTATGTGAAATATCATTTGTTGTTGACCTGTATATAAATCTGTTCGTTGTAACTACTGAACAGAAGTATTTAATTTGCTATTTGTTCATACAACCCTGGCTAGTAAAAATTTGACTTAGGAAAATTGTTTTCGTTGGCAAGAAGATCAGTTGGTATTTTTTTTCGGCTGGGTTATTGGGGACATTTGCATCAATACTAAGATTGACATGTTCGTTCTGGCCTTTCTGTGTTTAATTGCTAATGTTGACCTCTTCAACTTTTAATGGTCATGCTGTGAAATTTGTTCATTTATAGGGCTATGGCATGACAGAGTCAACTGCTGTAGGAACCCGTGGCTTCAACACTAAACACTTCCAAAAGTACACTTCCATAGGACTTCTAGCTCCAAACGTACAAGCTAAAGTGATGGACTGGATCACTGGTTGTTCCTTGCCTCCTGGCTGCAGTGGCGAGCTTTGGATTCGAGGGCCTGCTGTTATGAAAGGTGAGAAATTTCATAGCTTTTTTGTCTCTGAGAATTTCAAGAATCATTTCCATTCAATTTCTTAATTTCATTGTCTTTGAAATTCAGTTGGTTGAAGTTACTCATGCCTTTTTTTTATTGGCTCTGCAAATTGATTCACTGCTTCAAACCCAAGTGACCTTCCTTTAAGTTTAACTCTCAAGGGAAAATGATTCATCAAAGTTCTTGTTTTTGTTTTTGGTGCAAAAGTTTATATTCAACTGATTCATTGTCACAATGAATTTACTCTCGACTTTCATTTATGACATGATGATTCTATTCAAAACAAAAACACAGGGATCTCCTACTGGCATCAGCTAATCATTGATCCCGAAGAAAAAATAAACGAAATACACGTCATACTTTTTCAAATTTTCTGCTTCTTATATTTCCTCAATTGAGCTTGACTTACCTGCAAATTTTCAGGGTACTTGAATGATAGCAAGGCATCTGCATCAACAATTGACGAGGATGGTTGGTTACATACTGGGGACATTGTGTTTATTGATTGTGATGGGTACTTACACATAGTTGACCGATTGAAAGAAATAATCAAGTACAAGGGCTTTCAGGTATGGCTTCAACATGCAAATTATCTAATTTGTATCATACAGAACCATTTACTGGGAGTAGCAGTTTATGATAGTGTCAACTTTTATTCTATATGAATATTTAATTATTTTTCTTGCAATGGAATTTGCTTTTTCTTTTAAGTTCAATCTCTTAATTAGGAGAAGCAGATTATGCTGCTGATGTTTAAAAAGTTCGTAATCGAGTCACCTAGACATATTATTGAAATTGTGGTAGATGAGTGACTTGTGGACACCTCGTACATCTTGCAGATTGCTCCTGCTGATTTGGAGGCTGTGTTGCTTTGCCATCCTGATATACTTGATGTTGCAGTAACAGGGTAAGTGTAAAACTTGGTGCACTTGAGCATCTATTAAAGCACGTTGAACAAATTTTAATGTTAGAAAGATTAGTATTTACCAATGATTTTGAAATGGACATGATGTGTAAAGGTGAGACAACAATTTTCCTATCAGATCTTACATTGCAAAATTCCCTCTTTTTTCTTTTGAAGGTCTCACATTGCAAAGTTCTAGCTAAGCTGAAATATTTCACATAAAAATATGAAATGAACCCATTGAATTTTCTCTTACCGGCTTCAGTGGTCTAGGATTTGCCTTGAATGCTTCTGATTTTGGTTTAAAAAAGTATATTAAAGAAACAATTAGTCTGCTCATTTTTTCCATCTGATTTTCCTTATCTGTTTTTACGACCTATTATCATTTCTGCATTTAGTGCGGCTGACAAAGATTCCGGGGAGATACCTGTAGCATTTGTGGTAAAGAGGCTTGGAAGTGCACTGACACAAGAAGCTGTCATCAACTATGTAGCTGAGCAGGTACTTCAGTATAGGCAACTGCCAAAAACTGGTTTTCTACACGGTGAGCAATCGTTGAAGTTCACAAGTTATTTTCTTTTTTGTTTCTTGTCAGGTTGCACCACATAAGAAGGTGAGAAAAGTGATCTTTGTTCAATCAATACCAAAGTCTGCGGCTGGGAAGATCCTACGCAGGGAGCTTAGACGCTCTTTGGCTTCTAGACTTTAACGTCTTGATGTAGTCGCAGCATTGGTTCAAATATATTTTTGAACAAACTTGCTGTTGTTTGATTTACTATATAATCTATTTGTACCCCATATTGATCATTAAATTGTTGTTTGTGTTCATTAAGCAAAAGCATATCCAAGAAAAGGACCAATTTGTGAAACAAAAAGAACATAAAAACATTTTATTTGATTCTTGAACAAGCAACCACGCGTTCATAATTAAATTCCTCACATAAAGAGCTTGTTTGGTTACACTATTGTTGATAGCTAGTAGCTGTTGATGTTATATATATATATATATTAACTATTATAGATATCAATTAATTCTTTTAGAAGCTTCAAATTTTATATTTTCTATTATTTATTTATTTATATATTCAATTGTATTTAATTACATGTATTAATTTTAAAAAGTTTATATTTAATATTTTTAAATATTAAAAATAATATGATTTAATGCAATAAATTAGATTATAATGTATTTCAAATAATTTCTTTAAAAAAATACATCTAATATATATAAAAATTAAAATATAAACAAAATATTGATATATGAAAAGTGAATATAATAAATTCACATATCCTTTAAAAAAGTTGTTCAAAAAGAAAAAAATTAATTAACAAAAAGTGGAAGAAAGAAAAATTAACTAAAAGAATATGGAGAAAAAAGTTAACTGTTTGAAATATATATATATATGTAGCCATTAGTTTAATTTAAATATACTAAAAAGTAAATAACATAATATGATAAAATAGCCCACCTTCATTTTCTTAAAAAAATTGGCACAAAAAGGAAGAAATAGTGCCGGTTAAAACATGGATCAAACACGGAAATTTGTTTCAGAATTGGTGAGAATTATACACACTAAAAACGCTACGTTTATTCACATTTTTTTATTGATCAATAAACATATTTTCCATCGTTATCTCTTTCAATGTTCCTGTTTTTTTTTAATATTTATTGTAAATATTCTATACTTTTAATATTAAATGATTCATAAATATTCAATTAATAAACATATATCATTAATTTAATAGATATGAAATTATATTCTTGGGGTAGAGAAATATTTCTCATAAAATAAACCTAAACCCTAGAAGAGCTTCCAGTCTTTTTAAGTTAAGGTGGTGTCTATTTTGTTACCTACTCGGTTCATTCATCTACTTGCTAGCCATTAGCAAAGCGTAATGTAAAATGTAACTTGCACAAGTGGCAATGACATGAGATATATTATTATTTACTAATGGTTGATTAAATTTTTGTTATTACTCCACCTGCAACTTAGCATTTTTAACAAGTTTTTGTGCAAGTCATCTCATCCTAATAATAATAATAATAATAATAAATATAAGCAGCTACCTACCTACTATTTCTTTACTACTATTGTTATTAGGGACAAGTAAAAAATAATAATAATATATGATTAGACGATTTTTCAGTTATTAATTTATATATTTTTTTAAATTATTAAGAGTATATAATTCTATCAACTAATATTATTGTTATTTTATATAAAATATTAAAATAATATTAATTTTTTAATGATAAAATTATTTTATATGTAATTTACTATCAATTTATCTACTTGGATAAGTTTAAAAGTATTATAAGTTGATTCTTAAAAATTATTTGTTGTTGTTTCTAATAAAATTTACCGACCAACAATTAAATACAACTGGCTTATTATTATACATGTTCCACTTCTTCAAACTTTTCGGAGGGAAAATCGAAAATCCGGTACTATCCGTTACTTTACTTTATTTCCTTTATTTATTTTTTTAAACAACAAACAAGAAAAAGAAAAAAGAAAAAAGAAAAAAAGAAAAAAATCTCATCTTCTTTGGAACAAGACGTTATTTTAAGTCCATACAATTTCTGCTCCCCAAAAAATACTCTTTCCTTCAATTCTAATTCACGTCTTTCAATTTTTCTTTACTTTTTGTTGTTTTTCTCCTCCATGGCCACTCCTTTAGCCACACCTCAGTATCTATCACACTTCCTTTCCTACTCAAAACAACACTCCTCTCTCCATCCACACTCTTTTCTCTCTGCACCCAATTCCAAATCATCAGCTGTTGCTTTCAATGGATCCCAACCTATACGAACTCGTTTTCAGCCTAATTTGCTTAAATCTTTGGTACCCATTAGAGCTTTTGAGCCTAATTCGAGGTTCTCGCAAATGGGTGTTCAAGAGAATTCCTCCTGTCGAAATGTTTCCATGAAATCTATGAGCTCAGATGGAACTGGAACTGGAACTGCTACCTCTCCCACTCTCTCTCAATCTGTATGTACTTTTATCAAATTTGGTGCTTCTTTGTTTTGATGGTCTATGGTGAATGGTTTTTGGAATTAATTGATTATGTACTGATTTGGTTTCATCAGGTGTTTGGGATTTTGCATTTACTTGTTTCGCTCGGGATTATTCTTGCAACGGATAAGTTATTGAAAAAGGCATTTGTGGCTGCTGCTATTAAGTTCCCAAGTGCATTATTTGGCATGTTTTGCATATTCTCAATTCTGATGATTCTTGATTCTACTATTCCGGCTGCTGCAACAAGCTTGATGAACTTCTTCGAGCCGGCCCTTTTGTTCTTTCAGAGATGGCTTCCTTTGTTCTATGTTCCATCTTTAGTTGTTTTGCCACTTTCAGTTAAGGATATTCCTGCAGCTTCAGGCCTCAAAATTTGCTTCATCGTAGGTAAATGAAGCTTTTCTGATCTATCTTACATTATCATCTTTCATAATTTTGATTTAGCTAAAATGTTTAGAGACTTGTACTTCAAGTTGGAAGAACCCATTGTGATTGGAATTTTTTGTTAACAAATATAGAAATGTGGTACTTTCCAACGTTCAAAATTAGCAATAATAGATGAATCAAGTCACTGTAGTCAGGAAATTTCCTAGGTTGTGTAAACAATTGGAAATTTCCCAAAGTCATGCACTGTGCTCTTTTCGTGGATTTTTCTTATCTCTTAGGTACAAGGAATAAGAAACAATTATGTTTGTATTTCCTAGTTAAATTATAGATATGCAGCTTGTAAGTTTAATCTTTAAAGTCATATTGTCAGGGATTTAATTCTGTACACTCCCACTCCCATGCCTCCTCGAAAATTCTTTCAAAAATGCTTCCATAAAGTGAATATCATTGCTGATCAATTTTGAAGCTGCATTGGTTATCATGTAAAAATGAAAATTAATTGTGTCAGGATTTATTTGCCACTGATGCCAATACTTTTATAAGCTTCAAATTTCTTCACTTGTAGGTGTGCACTACATGTTCATGATGTAGAAGTCTAAAGAAAAACTGTAGAGTGTTAGTTTGGATAGTTCGTAGTCCCTCTGCTTCATGTTTGGTGATCATAATTATAATACAGTGACTCCTTTCGGGAAGAATCAGCCAACAAACCAAACGTTGAAATCTTTTGAAATCCAAATTTGTAAATGCGTCAAGCTGAATAGAAAATTAGCTGTTTCCTAGGGACTTCCTTATAAACATGCATGTTTTGCCCCTTGCTGTTGCTTCTAACTGTTTCGGTTGATCTTCTGGAAGTATAATATATGATGAAAAAATTTGAGTTCATAGAGGTGAAGCTGTTAAATAAGCTTCAGCATTCCTGAGGAGATTCGTAACTTGTCAGCATTATATGAAAAGAAAGATAAACAAAAGCAAACTTGGGATGGAAATAAAATCATCCTTCTGTCTACTGGATTTCCTGTGCTATTAAGCACACTTCTGCATAGTTCATGCATAATTATAGGTGGAGAAAAAGAGTTTCTCATGCAATAAAACTTGACTAATTCTGAACTGTCTGCAGCTGGAGGTTGGCTGGCTTCTCTTTGTGTTGCCGGATTCACAGCCATTACTGTGAGGAAAATTGCTAATACAGAAATGACAGATGCTGAACCGATGGCAAAACCCTCTCCTTTCTCTCCAGTGGAAATCTGGACTTGGAGTGGTATCTTCCTTGTATCATTTCTTGCTTCACTATATTACCCAACTTCACTGGGGACAACTGCTCGAACATGCCTTCCTTTCCTCCTAGCATCCACTGTCTTAGGCTTCATGGTTGGTTCTGGGTAAAATTTCAATTTTCTCAGAATAGCATATCAGTACTTTTTTTTTTCCCCTTTGGAAACAGCACTTTCAATTTGGTTGTATTAGTAATTTGAGGGAATGAGTGAAAGGACTTGTGAAACACTTCTTCCTTTCATTTTAGTAAAAAGCCATCACCACTTTGGTATGGCTGGTCATAATTTGCAGGTCTATGCTTATAAGTATTATATTCTCTAAAATCATAAAGTAGAAAAGAGGTACTTAAATTGCATTTCTTGAGTAATTATTCCATACTTCCAACTGCTATGATTTTAAAGTTCATTCATGCTTCTTTTTCAGGTTGCCTTCTGCTTTTAAGAAGATTTTCCATCCAATTATTTGCTGTACACTCTCTGCCGATTTGGCAGCATTTGCTTTTGGCTATGTTTCCCGATCAGGATTGGATCCAGTGCTAGGTACTTTAAAGTGTTCATCATCTTTATTTAGTTCACCTTGTTTTTGGATGATGCAAAATTTACAAGATATCTTGAGTATAAATATATTACAAGGAAGAAAAAAAAAACATGAATTTGGTTCCTGTGTCAATTTCTGCTTTACCATCTATCTTTCTGGATGATTTCTGTTGTTGTATTAATATTTTCTGCTCTTCATATGAAATTTGGTGAATAAAACCTTGTCTGCCATCCAAGTCTAATCAGATATTCATTTTTAGGCAAATTTGATGGCCACAGATTTTATTATTTGTAGCACTGCATATGCCCCAGTGTCTTTTTGTTAAACAATTATGAGTACTCTTAACTGAATATCAGCAAATAGACCACATGCAATTTGGCACATTTAGGTTCATGTTGCTTGGAGTCCAGCAGTGAGCCAGTGACGAAATCAACCAGAATCAAAACTTCTGAATACAATAGATCTGTTTATTGATGATTTCCAACTATTATGTTCAAACCTGTATTGAATGAATGTCAGTTTGGTGCAAGTTAAGATGCAGTAATTCATGATCTACGACTATAATTATCCCTCAATATCTTTTTCTCCTCAAATGTTATCTCATCTATACTTTCAGGATATTACCTTACTAAGGCATCATCTAATCCTGGAGCTGGTGATGTGCTGATGGGATTTTTGGGGTCCGTTATTCTTTCTTTTGCCTTCTCAATGTTCAAGCAAAGAAAGGTTATTACTACTTTTCCACAGTCACTGTGTTAATTTTTTCCTCCTGGTTTCAAATTGGTTGGATTACACAATTACATGATGTAACCTTTTCCCATTAATTATTTCATTTGAAAATGGAAGCAAATGACAAATGCGTAAGAAATATAGAAAATAAGCGGTGATTTTAAAAAAAAAAAAAATTATGAGGGAGAGTTTCACTACCTACAGTGGCAAGGGATTGAACCTATGACATATTTAAATGCCAAGAAGGTAGTTTTTGCCTTTCGGCAACTCAACCTTCAGTGGTGAACATCCTTAGACTTTGTGATCTTTGTGAATTGCATCCTTTGCTTCAAAGGGAATTTGATTGATCACTTCATCACCTGATGTACATTATGTACAATCTAGTATATACCATATTCAGTCATGCTCTAAATTATTCTTGAAATGTGAACTCTGTTCTATGCTTTTTGCAGCTGGTTAAGAGACATGCGGCTGAAATTTTCACATCTGTCATTATCTCAACATTATTCTCATTGTATTCAACTGCTCTTATTGGACGTCTTGTTGGGTTAGAACCTATTCTGACTGTATCAATTCTGCCAAGATGTATAACTGTGGCATTGGCTCTCAGCATTGTGTCATTTTTTGAAGGTATGGAAAAATTTAAGCCACTGCACCTGCTGACAGGAGTTCTGTTCTATATAAGAAGTGTCATTGTTTTATTGCTAAACTTGAATGTATACTGGAACTATCTTTCACAAGTCTTTTAGTAGTCACTACAGTTTCAGAATTTTGTGCAATGTTTAGTACACAATTTTTTTGTTCATTTGTGAATTTCTGAAACTCGTACCAAATTGATTGCAGGTGCCAATTCATCTCTCACGGCAGCCGTAGTTGTAGTAACTGGTCTTATTGGAGCAAATTTTGTGCAAACAACACTTGATAAATTACAATTTCGCGATCCTATAGCTCGAGGAATAGCAACAGCTTCCAGGTTTGTACTTTGTCAAAAAAATTGGTAAAAGCATGTCATGCACTGAACATTTTGCCAATAATGTCTCTGGCAATTCTATCATCATAGATGCATTAGTGGCTTTTTTACTGCAAGCTACAAAAATGAAATATTGGAATGTTGCATGCTGGGGCTAACCTAAATATTTGTTAATGTCCCTTAGTTTTATGATTTCAGTCACTACATGTTTCGATACTGCATTACAAGTTCTTATGCACAAATGAATGTTTTCTCTTATCTTTATTCTCACACTTACATAAAGGGGTTGAACAATAATGTAATCTGATTTTAGTATATACTCTCATGCAGTTTCATTAGTTTGCTTAATAGAAAATATATCTATATGATAAAATTTATTGTTGTATAATACTTCAGAATAGGATGGTAAACAGATGATGAAAAATTGAAGTGTCTTTGCCAAAATCTATTCCAAATATATTTTTTGACATGTTAAATTATTTATTTTGAGTGAAAGCTTAGTTATTGGTTGGGTTAATCTCAGGCTAATGAAATGGAATAGTTGCTTTGCTTGAGATTGAGCTTTTAGCTCAATAGCCACTTCACATGTATAACAATGACTCCATTTGACTCTCAAGCTTCAGATTAAACTACTTTCATCCAAGTAATTTTTCGATATCGGCATCTCTGATGCACTGCATTTGGTACATATACCAGTTTCTACGAACAATTATAGGATATGTAACACCCATTTCTCTAATTTTGATGAGTTTCCTAGTAGTGACCCTTATCAAAATATTGACATGTTAACAAAGATAATGCAAAATTATATGAGAAGTATGCACTAATATTTCAATCATTGTCATGTTAATTGTTTCAGTGCTCATGGACTGGGAACAGCAGCATTGTCAGCTAAAGAACCTGAGGCTCTTCCATTTTGTGCCATTGCTTATGCTCTTACTGGTATATTTGGCTCATTGATTTGCTCTGTTCCAGCAGTTAGGCAAAGCTTGCTTGCAATAGTTGGCTAATAGTATCCACAACTTCTGGTTATCTATGGCCATTTTTCTTCTTTTGGCTATTCTTGTCCTTCCATGGCATTATTCATTGAGTTGACAGAGAGTAGCCAACCCCTTGTATCGGTAACTATATTCACGATGTGTATAGATATATATTTGTGTTGATATTATCTCGGGCGTGCATTCAATCTCTGGTGCTGTAAATTGATGAAATTTCCTAATGTATGTTTTTTTTTTCTATAATAAAATTCATTTATTGTTATTATTTTAGAATGACTCAAAAACTCATAAAATCTTGATGAGAATCATCAATTTCAGTCAACATTTAAAATTTTAAAATTATAATAATTTTATGTCAATTTTTAGAAACTCATACCAAATTAAACATAATATATATTTTATTCAAGGGTGATGCTAAACAACAAAATCTATCCAAAAATTTTGGCTAGAGAATGATTGTGGACACATGGTTTGAACCGGCCCACGAGGCAAAAGCCCAGTGATGATAAATGACAGATAAGCCCGAATTGCTAAGGAACCAGATTCTAATTC
>CATIWO010208180.1:0-10867 GCA_949673435.1 Macaranga tanarius
CAAGAGAGGCTTGTGTGGAGAGCTTGTTACATCTTGAAGATCAACCAAGTGCAATCCGTGTGTCTCGAGCTAGAGGCTTCACACTTGGGAAGCTCGGAGCTAGTGGATCGCAATAATCAAAGCTTGTCGAGCGTTCTACAAACTTGGAAGTTTTGTAAGTGTTACTTAACTCTTAGTATGTAGGACTTGTAATGTGATTACATGACTACTATTTGATTGTTGCTAAAATATTGTCCATGATGCATGATTTGTTAGTTATGTAAATTGCATGTGATTTGGATCTTGTAGCATGGAATGGATTCAAACTTGATGCAAATGTTGCATGGTTCCAAAATTTTTTAAAATTCCGCATATTTCGATGCTTTGATCTCCATTCCCTTCAGTACTTATCCATTTATTTTATTTACTTCCTATTTTGTTTGATATTTTTTTTATTTTATTTTTATTTTTATTTTCCTACCTTAGATAGGGTTTGACTTTCCTATCTTAACTAAAATTTTATTTTATTTCCTATATAGTAAAGAGGTTGTCCCTCTATAATTAGATGGCCTATGTTATCATAATTCATTCATCAAATAATACAAAATTACTCACCATCTTTCCAGAATAAATATGGGTATTTCTACTTCATTAGCTTTCTACTTCCTATGTTGCTTCTTTTAGGTGAATGATAATTTCACTTCACTTTTACTATTAGAATCCATTTATTCCACAATCATTTCACCTTTCAATCTAGAATTTCTATCGATTCTTCTATATACGTCAATCTTCCAGAAATCTCTATCTTAGGCTTTTGTATCACATAACTAGGATCCAATCTATACCACCTCAATATAGACACCTAGAATACATTATGATTAGAAGTCAATTCCTTTGGCAAAATCAATTTATATGCCAACGGTTCACCTTCTTTACAATTTCATACTATCCACATATTTCAGACTAAATTTTCCTTTCCTTCTAAATCTTAAAATTCCCTATTTAGCCCTATTAAAGCTATACACATTTTCCCATATTCAAATGAAACCCAAAGCAACTCAGTAACACTCCAAAAACATACTTAACATTATCATTTCAATTCATTCACAATTATGTGATATTCCATCAATCATGAGTCTCAAATATGTATATTCATCCTTTCATAGTCTCTATAACTCTTTCATATAATAGATTTCATTCACAACGTAAGCTCAAAGTATATCTATATCTCCACATCATTTAATATTCATATAGCCACTTTTTATGATACATTTAGTATTCTCAATCAACTCATATATATAGGATTATATATATATAGTTAAATATATGCATTTACATCTCATCGACTCTAAGACCCTTAATAATCAATTCCATACTATAAGAGTATAAATAAATTCATTAAGCAATTTAATATACATCATACGAATCTCATATCTCAATACTTTATTTAATATTTTTATTTATTTCAATAATAAGGATAGCATCTCGCAATATTATACACTTTCACATTTCATTCTCATTGTTTGGTATCATTTTCCTTATTGATGGATACTTAGCCAATCAACTTAATCAATTTCATATAGTCGATGGTCACAAAGCCAATCGACATATTTATCACAGTGAATATTCTCAATCTCCTTCCATATGCAATAACATATACCGAACATATAAAAAGATAACAAAATAATATACCATCATACTCATCTATATGCATATCTTAACATGGATATCACAAGAACAAGGCCAAGCTCATGTTATATTCACTTAGCATATTACACAAACATAACACTCATATACCATTTTTAACACATCAAACACTCATTGCACTAACTAAACAATATTAACATTCTATGAACAATACTAATCATCTCTTGTATCTCATTCATTATATTTAATAACTACTTACTAAAATACTTTCCACCTTAACAAATGAGAGTTTTCCCTTTCTCTTATAGCTCCTACAGAAAACCACACATCAATCATATACAACACATCTCACTTTCACTCTAATTCATCTAATTCAATCCATTATCCATAATTCGATTTATAGTAAAATCATGTACATAAATTCCACAATTCTGATTTCCTACAGGAATTGGCACTATGAGTCTATTTTACTCCCGTTAGTGGTTGCAACTTCTACAAAGACTGATATTACATTTTCATATATCAACTCTTCCATGTTGCTTTCCTTGTTGACCACCATAACAAGAATTAAAAATTTATGACATCTGGGTTACCTTGACTCAATTCTCTCTGGGTGAAGACATGTTCAAACTTTTATTATTTCCCATAATTAATGTCTTCCAACTTTCTCAATCTAGTTAATAACAAAGAGCTTTAGATCACAAGTCGAAGAATAGAACACGAGAGTAATAATATTTGCTTTACATTATCCTCTACAACTTCGTTAACAAATTTCAATCCACTCTCCTCATAATTTCCTTCTCGAGGAAAATAATTTTCTCACTCTCAATTTATTTTTACTAAAGTAACATATAAATATCTTTTCTTGCCAAAACTATTCAGAAATACTTGCCATATTCTTCTTCATTTGATAAATAAACGCATCATCAAATAAAACAACCACAACTAATTCAAATACCATTAAAAAGTCTTGTTTATAAATATCATACTCATATCTAATATATTAATCACTCTTAATGATATAATCAGAAATTTATGATACCCATACCATATTCTTAATATTGTCTAGGCAAGAGAATATTCTGCTATCCAAAGTTACTAATATCTAAATTTTTAAATTGTCCTTCCCAAAACACTATAATATCTTTTCATTAATCAAACAAGTCCTCATATCATAAGAATAAACAATTATTTTTCATTAAAATATAGTTCACTAATTCATAATCAACACATAATTGCTCTTCATCATCCTTGTTCAATATATACAGAAATAATGTCATTATAATGTACTATTCAATCCATCAATTTATCCTCTTTCAACTCCCAAGATACTATTATTTATAAAATAATCAATACTGATGCAATTTTGGGTATAATTAATTCCAATTCTGCTTTTCAATATTGTATAATTGCCATTGTTTCTGAAACACCTTAGAATATTCTATGATTATAAATTCACCTTATCTTTTCGAATTAATCTTTACTAAATCTTCCACATTCATCAAATAAGCTTCTTGCCTATTCCAAATCACATATAGTGTAATCGCAATTGAAATTAACAAACATGTATAATTTCTTCTTCACCCACTATCTCTATTTTTTCTACTCACGAATATGTATAACTATCTCTTTATATAACAAGTTCTAATAAACTGATAGTTCCATACTCAATTTATTCCCAAAATGGTACTATTCCTTCTTTCAACTCCATAACTATCAAGTTCACACATTTCCTATTAGGTAATAGTTCTAAGCAAAATTCTTATTACCATCAACTTTTCATCTTTTAGACTCTTCAAATTCCCTACTAAATCTTTCCTTCATTAGTTAGCCGAACAAACGCTCACTATATCCTCTAAATTCACATTATTTAAAACCTAGATTCTTTTAACTTTAAAAGCTCTCTCTCTTCCCCGATAACCTTTTCAGCACATAATGCAAATTTCACCGAGTTTTTATATATTTTTCCCATATTTCACAATTTCATATCGCAACCTATAAATCATAATTCATCCATTGCACATAAAGCTTAATCATAAGAACCTGATGACAAAAACTCAATTTATGAGAAATCTACCAAAAATTTATCAGAACCTCCCCTAAAAGATAGACATCTCCCTACTAAAATAGGGCCAATCCTGTAATAAAATAACTACACTTCTATAAATAATATCAACTAGGGCTCAGTTATCCACCACACTACAATTACATCTAACTGAGCATCACCAATATACTATTATTGGTAATACATGAGCATTGCCAAGATCACAATGCATTCACATTAATCTTCATATCACATATCTTATTCAAACAATGTCACTGCATAACTAATTCTTTTTGCATCAGTATAATCAATTTAATCTAAAATTCTTTTCATATTCTACAATTGTCCTTTGCTATGGGAAAATTACTAAGAATGTAAATACCTTTGCACCTTGCTCTCTCATTCTTCATAGTTCTCATCAATAGTGCTATCTACTTGCTTGTGACTCATTCTTCTCATCTTGTAATCAATTTACTAATACACCAGAACATGCATCTTATGGAGGGGTTATAAATAAAAATTTATTCAAGCTCATATAAAGCGTGCACCTATATTTGTCTAAAATTTGACTCTAATGACTCATTTGACCGATAGGTTGAGCTTGGTGTCCTTCCATCCTGACATATGTAATGCATATCACTATATGTCATCTATGACTTATGCAAGATATGTCATAAATGCAACTTGATTTATATCATAATCATAAATGCAGCTCGGTTTTTCTTTTTCACACACACACACACACATATATAAATACCCGTGGCTATTCCTGAGACTCTCTGTCCAGCTCAGTCTCAGATCGTGGAGGCCCTCTGCCCAGCTCAGTCTCGAAACTCGGACATTTTCCTCACATTCCTCACATTCTCACATTTCTCACATAAATTATTATGTACGTGTTTTCATCATTCTCACAACATCTCATATATTATCATGCCACATCAAGTGGCTTGAACACACACGGGTGCTAATATTCACAGTTCTTCACAACACATACTCAATTGACCATTCTATGGTCTCTCAACAATATATATACATATATTCATCATGCCTTCTCACAACAACATATTCATATATATATATAGATATATAAGTGGTTGCCACAATTCAACATATATGTGGTATCTTTCATAATTCACCACAACACTTTCTCAATCAACCATTCAATATTCTCACGCGTAATATATATATATATATATATATATATATATATATATATATATATATATATATTATTCTTACCAAAATCAATAGCCAACACAAACCAACATAGTCATGTAACTTTAGTTACATGTGAATCATTATATATAAGCATTATATTAACAATTACTTACTTAAGGCCTTCAACTCCTTTAGAAGTAAAGCTCTCCTAGTGATTGGTATCACCTATATCCTTGTAAGTGCCTATACATAGGTACACATCAATACCACATAATAAGCGTGACTCTTACTTTTAACTCAACTAAATGCAACTAGTTATAACTTGATATTCAAGGTTCAATGTATCCAAATAATTCACACACATGTCCATAAATCATGAAAATAATACTGAAGCTAGAAATATGAGTCTACTTTCAATTCCAATTGGAATTACTCAAATCAGACGTGTATGGAATAAATTATAGATTTTTGATAAAATCTGGATAAAACTAAGCTGACAGCAAGAGTAAGAAAATGTCGAGCTCTGCCAGATAACCTTAACAACAATATTAGCTCAAGGTCAAAACACAAAGGTTATAGAGGATCCTTAAAGTTTGCATAGCATCAAACCTTGCTAAATTTAGAGTTTTATAACTCTAGATATAACCATCTAACCAATACACTAGAAAATTCACAAATCAGCATATATGCTATTGCTGGCATGTTTGATGCATAAAGTTCATAATGCTCTTAAGAATCATAGACACCTCCTAAAATCACCAAATTCAAACAGCCTCTACCTGTATGTCTAATTTCATTCCCAACTGAAATCATATAATTAGTACATGTAGAGAATTAATTATAGATTTTTGAATCCATTCGGGTAGAACAGGGCACTCACTGTGAGCAGTAAAATGTCCGGCCCTATTGAACCTCTTAACGACAAATTCAGTCTAAATTCAAAACATAGAAATCTAAAGGCCTCTCTGACGTTTCCAGGAAGTCCAACCATGCTCAAAACATAGCTCTATAGCTCAAGTTAGAGAAATAATAAGAAAACTAAAAAACAGAGGTGACAGAATCTGAATTTAACCAACAACCAAACTTAACTTAAATCAATTAAAAACACAAGAAAAGCTTACCAATTAAGCCTCACCCTCTAATGCTTCTCAAAGCTATGAATTAATAACTTTAACAAGCTCATAAACTCTCCAAAAAATCACTCAAAAAGCTCTCTTTTTCTTCCTCTTCAAAATCTCTACAATTCCTACACCACACACAAACACACATACATCCACATATACACATACTCCTTTCAACCAATCAAAAGCCTCCATTTGCACCCCTAAAGTCTCCTCCCCATTTAATGTATAATTATCACTAATATTAATAATAAATAATAACAACAAGCCTCTAGATAATTATTAATAAATGTCACCATAATATCCTATAAGCTCCTTAATGAAATGAGATAATTACACAATAATCCATAACTTTCTAATGTAACAATTTCATCCAAACTTTTTTTACAATTAGTTTCCTCTCTACAATTCATACACACTCCCAAACTTATATTAAGCCCACTACTCTATTATGTATAAAAGGCAATGTATACTTCAGAAATACGTATACTAGAGGGCAGGTGTTACATTTCTTCCCTCCTTAAAGAAAATTTCGTCCTCGAAATTAATTACTCACCATCTTTCGAGAATAAATATGGGTATTTCTACTTCATTAGCTTTTATACATCCTATGTTGCTTCTTTTAGGTGAATGATAATTTCACTTCACTTTTACTATTGGAATCCATTTATTCCACAATCGCTTCACCTTTCAATCTAGAATTTCTATTGATTCTTCCATATAAGTCAATCTTCCAGAAATCTCTATCTTAGGCTTTTGTATCACATAACTAGGATCCAATCTATACCGCCTCAATATAGACACCTAGAAAACATCATGATTAGAAGTCAATTCCTTTGGCAAAATCAATTTATATGCCAACGGTTCACCTTCTTTACAATTTCATACTATCCACATATTTCGGACTAAATTTTCCTTTCCTTCTAAATCTTAAAATTCCCTATTTAGCCTTATTAAAGATATATATATTTTCCCATATTCAAATGAAACCCAAAGCAACTCAGTGAAACTCCAAAAACATACTTAACATTATCATTTCAATTCATTCACAATTATATGATATTCCATCAATCATGAGTCTCAAACATGTATATTCATCCTTTCATAGTCTCTATAACTCTTTCATACAATAGATTTCATTCACAATGTAAGCTCAAAGTATTTCTATATCTCCACATCATTTAATATTCATATAGCCACCCTTTATGATACATTTAGTATTCTCAATCAACTCATATATATAGGATTATATATATATAGTCAAATATATGCATTTACATCTCATCGACTCTAACACCCTTAATAATCAATTCCATACTAGAAGAGTATAAATAAATTTAATAAGCAATTTAATATACATCATACGAATCTCATATCTCAATACTTTATTTAATATTTTTATTTATTTCAACAATAAGGATAGCATCTCACAATATTACACACTTTCACATTTCATTCTCATTGTTTGGTATCATTTTCCTTATTGATGGATACTTAGCCAATCAACTTAATCAATTTTATATAGTCGATGGTCACAAAGCTAATCGACATATTTATCACAGTGAATATTCTCAATCTCCTTCCATATGCAATAACAAATACCAAACATATAACAAGATAACAAAATAATATACCATCATACTCATCTATATGCATATCTTAACATGGATATCATAAGAACAAGGCTAAGATCATGTTATATTCACGAGAGTAATAATGTTTGCTTTACATTATCCTCCATAACTTCGTTAACAAATTTCAATCCGCTCTCCTCATAATTTCCTTCTCAAAGAAAATAATTTTCTCACTCTCAATTTATTTTTACTAAAGCAACATATAACTATCTTTTCCTACCAAAACTATTCAGAAATACTTGCCATATTCTTCTTCATTTGAAAAATAAATGCATCAATCACAGCTAATTCAAATACCGTTAAAAAGTATTGTTTATAAATATCATACTCATATCTAATATATTAATCACTCTTAATGATATAATCAGAAATTTATAATACCCATACCACATTCTGAATATTGTCTCGGCAAGAGAATATTCTGCTATCCAAAGTTACTAATATTTAAATTTTTAAATTGTCCTTCCCCAAAACACTATAATATCTTTCCATTTATCAAACAAGTCCTCATATCATAAGAATAAACTATTATTTTTCATTAAAATATAGTTCACTAATTTATAATCGACACATAATTGCTCTTCATCATCCTTGTTCAATATAAACAGAAATAATGTCATCATAATGTACTATTCAATCCATCAATTTATCCTCTTTCAACTCCCAAGATACTATTCTTTATAAAATAATCAATACTGATGCAATTTTGGGTATAATTAAATTCCAAATCTGCTTTTCAATATTGTATAATTGCCATTGTTTCTGAAACACCTTAGAATATTCTATAATTATAAATTCACCTTTTTTTTTTCGAATTAATCTTTACTAAATCTTCAACATTCATTAAATAAGCTTCTTTCCTATTCCAAATCACATATAGTGTAATCGCAATTGAAATTAACAAACATATATAATTTCTTCTTCATCGACTATCTCTATTTTTTCTACTGACGAATATGTATAACTATCTCTTTACATAACAATTTCTAATATACTGATAGTTTCATACTCAATTTATTTCCAAAATGATACTATTCTTTCTTTCAACTCCATAACTATCAAGTTCACACATTTCCTATCAGGTAATAGTTCGAAGCAAAATTCTTATTACCATCAACTTTTCATCTTTTAGACTCTTCAAATTCCCTACTAAATCTTTCCTTTATTAGTTAGCCGAACAAACGCTTACTATATCCTCTAAATTCACATTATTTAAAACCTAGATTCTTTTAACTTTAAAAGCTCTCTCTCTTCCCCGATAACCTTTTCAGCACATAATGCAATTTTTACCGAGTTTCTATATGTTTTTCCCATATTTCATAATTTCATATCGCAACCTATAAATCATAATTCATCCATTGCACATATGACTTAATCATAAGAACCTGATGACAAAAACTCAATTTACGAGGAATCTACTAAAAATTTAGCAGAACCTCCTTTAAAATATAGACATCTCCCTACTAAAATAGGGCCAATTCTATAATAAAATAACTACACTTCTATAAACAATATCAACTAAGGCTCAGTTATCCACCACACTACAATGACATCTAACTGAGCATCACCAATATACTATTATTGGTAATACATGAGCATTGCTAAGATCACAATACATTCACATTAATCTTCATGTCACATATCTTATTCAAATAATGACACTGCATAACTAATTCTTTTTGCATCAGTATAATCAATTTAATATAAAATTATTTTCATATTCTACAATTGTCCTTTGCTATGGGAAAATTACTAAGAATGTAAATACCTTTGCACCTTGCTCTTTCATTCTTCATAGTTCTCATCAATAGTGCTATCTACTTGCTTTTGACTCATTCTTGTCATCTCGTAATCAATTTACTAATATAGCAGAACATGCATCTTATGGAGGGGTTATAAATAAAAATTTATTCAAGCTCATATAAACCATGCACCTATATTTGTCTAAAATTTGACTCTGATGACTCATTTGACCGATAGGTTGAGCTTAGTGTCCTTCAATCCTGACATATGCAATGCATATCACTATATGTCAATATGACTTATGCATGATATGTCATAAATGCAACTTATTTTATATCCCGAGAACATTCAATCCCTGCTCTAATACCACTTAATGTAGCACTCTCCAGTGCTACATATACATGATCACAATACACTTCATAAACATGGAAATGCTAAAAATATAGTAAAAGTTAAGTGTATCTATATAATTAAAAATTTTAGTTTCGTACATTGAAAATACTTATTACATAATTTACAAAATGTAAATTATACATATGAACTCAATTTTTAAAATATTTGAATGCCATGATGATGAGGATGGGATGCTTGCACCAAGTTTGCCTCGGACCCACATGAATTCTCTATAGGGCACATCTCAACTCTAGCTAACTATGTCATAAAAACCACAATTGCAAAGAAATGAGCTTGCGACTCAATAAGCAATTGATAATATAATCAAACATACAATTCTCCTCAAGAACTAATTAAGAAGATACCTAGAATTTAAATACACACCAAGTGTGTATTCATATAATATTCACATAATCAAAGCCAACATCTGGAAGTAAAACTAATTTAGAATCAACATTCAGTTAAAAATATCACCGGGCTGTGCTAGAAGACTGGCGCTCTCCTGACCACTGGCAACTGCCAGTGGTCACCTAATTCAGGGGACTGGCAATCACCAGTGGCCTATTCTACTAGCAATGACTTGCGATCGCTAGTCACTAGCCACCGCCAGTAGCTGGTTTCAGCCATTTCACCAAATTGGACCACCTAGAACACCACAGTTGAATGGTGTATCCGAGAGGCGTAACCTTACCCTATTAGATATGGTACGATCCATGATGAGCTACACTGATCTTCCTATATCACTTTAGGGTTTTGCACTCCAAACGGCTTGCTATATCCTTAATCGTGTTCCATCCAAGTCCGTTCCTACCACACCATATGAGATATGGAATGGTAAGGCACCGAGTCTTAAACATGTTAAGATTTGGGGGTGCCCGGCTTTAAGTGGAAAATATTATAAAAAATATCACAGTTCTTTAAGTGGAAACACGTCTAACAACATGATATTTTTTTTTTTGTAATTATCCTTTTTTGTTTTACATATAAAAATTTAAATGTGACATGTCTTACTTAAACGGATATAAATTTTTCTCCATTTGAAATTGGTAAAATATTTTTTACAATATTTAAAATATCTATATAATTATGTAACAAATAATATATATTTATTAAATAAAAATAATTCTATAAAATTGGTAAATATTTTA
>CATIWO010208204.1:0-10135 GCA_949673435.1 Macaranga tanarius
AGTAGTTGTAATTAATAACTTTTAATTTTTCTAAAAGAGGGTAATGTAGTCATTTGCACCTATAATTATATTTATTAAATAGGATTCTTGATTTTTGTGAAACAATCTTAAACGACAATTGGAATGGAACGGAGGGAGTATTAGTTAAATATGTGTCAGTTAACAATAGTAAAATATAAAACATTCAGTCAGTAAAAAAATTGGTTCAATAGCCACTTTTTTTTTTTTTTCTTAAGACATCATAAGTTTAAGGTTTGAATTATATTTATTTTTACAGTTTATCATCGATATTTATAATTATATATAAATGTTTTTTTTTCAAAAAAAAATTATACTTATAACCAGTATCCCAACAAATTGAAAGTTCTTATAAGTCGATGCATTTATGTAAAAAATTAGTAAATTTGAATGTACTTTAATACTATGATGCCCTTGCTCAATTAGTTGGACTCATCTTATTATTGTGCAAAATGATAATAATTAACAATTACAAAAATTCATATAGTAACATAGATGAGCCATATTATGCAAGCTTGCATGCTGTATGTTACAATGATGATCCAATGCAGCATAAAATATCAATAATATACCCAAACTCATGGAATCAAAATTAATTAATATGAAACCATATATTTAAATGGGGAGATAATACAATCATTAGGTGGCTATAGGGAGCTTTTGGCAAGGGAATAAAACATTTATTCCCAAAAATTTAATATTGTTATATACGGAATCCTAATTGTTCCATAGCAACTGAGTCATGTTAAATGAAAAATAACAAACAACATATTTTCTTGGTTTAACACAAACAAATAGATGATGATAAAAGCAATTGAGGGGTGTTGGCAGGGTTGTTGGTGGGGGTGAGCCAAAAAAATTGAAAATCGACTAACTGAACCGACTGGTTAATTAGGTTCAATTTTTGACAATACATAACCAATTGATTCGGTTCAGTTTCGGTTATTAATTTAAAAAACTGAAAACATCCGAACCGACTGACTTAAATATATATTTATTATAAAAAATTAAATAAAATATATTAATTAGAAAAAATTATATATAAATATTAAAATTATAAATAAAAAATATTTTTTTAGTTATATAATTAAAGAATAAGCTTAAAAAAAATTATAAAATAAAAAATAAAAAATATATTTAAAAAATAAAATTAATTAACCGAATAACCGACCGAACTGAACCAAGTTGGTTCGGTTAACTTCAATTTTCTATCTGGTTCAGTTCGGTTCGATCACAATTCTCTCTTGGTCGGTTTTGGTGGTTCTTTGACCGAACCAACCGATTCTCAGCCCTATTGTTGGCATTTTGAAAGAAATTAGCAGTTAATTATTGTAACCTTTTTTTTAATGTGACATGATTTAACCTAAATGAAAGCTTCAATTTGTCAACTTTGCTAGCTTTATACCTACATATAAGAAGACAGTCAATCAGATTCCATCTTTGATCAATTACCATTATTGATAATAATTCATTAACATATAATTATTGTGTAATTACTGTTCTGTAGAAGAAACTGATGATGAGTATCTAGTCTCAGCCTGATGTAATTATATAATTAACCATGGCTATGTAATTAATTATAGGTAATTAGGCTCAAACTAGATAGCTAAACAAACAAGTCTTATATAATGCTGCAAATATATAATTCATACAAACTATATATACTATATTTAATTAACTGATAGGTATTAATTGAATGTATTCAAATTTGATTTGCTGTTTATTCTTCCATATTAATATTCATTAAATTACATCATCAACTAATTTTTTTAAGACATTAATTTGTTCTCTAGTCAAAAAAGATAATGATCATGAAAATGCTTCTTTTGTTATGTTCTTGGTCCCTGATGTGTTCATGTCAATTCTATCCTTCTCATAAAACAATGATAATAATAATAATAAATAATTATATATATGTGTACACATATATATTAATTAAAAAAAGACCTGGGACATAATAATTTTTTAATTCAAATTATAAAAGGATGTATTTTAGTTTTAAAATATGTATAATAAGTTCAACTTCAAAGTTTATTACTATAATTTACAAGGCATAAATTAAATTAATTTTGTAGGTAGCCCACTCATAGATTGCATTTCAATATTATAGATGGGAAAAGGGCAGCAAAGACTGGAAAAAAGAAGAGATTAAAGTTGATTGTTGACGTTTAACAAAAGCTGTCTGTGTTCTATATATATATCTTTTACTGTACCAAAAAAAAAAGGAAGATGAAAGCAGATTGAAAGAAAGTAAGAAAGTAAAAAAGCAAGAAAAAAAAAAAAAAGAGGCACCGACCTATATATATCATCACAAAATGCAGAAATGTAAAAAAATGACTTGTTTAGCTATATATTTAGTCAAACTATGCTTTCATTATTTGTTAATTAGGGCTAATTACTAAAAATTTTTAACTTTTCACCTTTTAACAATTTTAATTAATTCTTTCAATTTTTTAAAATTTAATATCATACTACAAATTTATTATAAAAAATAGTCTTCAGTAAAATTATGCAGTTGTTTTTTATAAAATGACACTGAAACAAGTTTTTATTCAAATAAAAATATTGAATCAGTAAAAATTATTAACTCATTAACCTTTCCAAAATAGTAGTTTACCCCAAATTCATATGTCTCAATCTTTTAACGTCACCCTAATTCATATGTCTCAATCTTTTAACGTCACCCTCAGTGATATAGAAAAAATTCATTTTATTAAATTTTTAGTTTTTACTATTCAAATTTCATAATTTTTTTTAAAAAATATAGATTTTCTAATCAAATTTATATTAATTAGTTTTTTAATCTTGTAATTTTATTTGAATTTCAACCATCAGATAGAGTTTTGTGATTCAAAAGCAGCTCATTTTATTTGAATAAAAAATTACACTAGTGTCACTTCATAAAAAACAACCACCTAATTTCATTGGAGGCTATTTTTAATAAAAAAGTTGCAGTATGATACTAAATTTTAAAAACTTGAAAGAATAAGTTAAAATTATTAAAAGGTGAAAAATTCAGAATTTTTTAAGTAATTAGCTGTTAATTATTATTAATATTTTTTGATTTAAAACAAAAAGCAATAGATTTGCTTTTTTAACATATTGCAATCCTATGTTTGAGTATAGCTTTAAATCACATTATTTTTTCAATAAATTCTTTTGAGTAAAATTTAGCTATAATCTTTTTTTACTAAAAACACTAAATTCTTCACTAGAGTAATTAGAAAAGATTAATTATATTTCTTTTATGTTAGAATATGTATGTTTATATTACATTACTTATACAAATGATTTACTGTTTTATATTAATTAATAGTTTAGTAAAATGATTTTAGCACCAAAAACCTTAGCCGCTTCTTTTTTTTTTTTTTTTTCCTTTTTTTCTTAGTTCTTAGTTTCTCCTCAAAACTTTAATTTTGATCACTATTGATCATCTTTTTAATCGGCAATTGTCATTCCTATTTCTATTTTATTTATTTTATATTGTTTTTATATTGAATAAATATGTATCTCTAATCTGTTTATTTTTTTATTGAAATTATTAAATCTTTCTTTATGAAGTTCTTGATGTTAATGGAATTTTTGTGGTCTCCTTCGATGGAGTTTTCATATTTTCTTGTTGTAAACTTTCTGTTGGTATTTTCTACAACTGAACTTATTTAAAGTCCAGAGTCAATTTATGATTAAATATATCCATTAAGTGGAGCATATGGATTGCCGAGTTGCAAATAAGAAGAGTTCTGTCAATACCATTGAAGAATAATAATAATAAGAAATTTTGTAATTTGAATGAGGTTTTTTTTATGATACTTCTTAATTGTACTATGATATTTATTATTTTTTTTATCAATATATACTTTTTAATTTTCATTGAATGAATAGATTCATAAAAATAAAAAAATTATAGCACCAAATTTGTAATCAAAGACATGAGTGTGAGTTTTAAAAATTATAATATATATATATATATATATATCAAGGAGGAAAAAATCACTTTTTTATTGATTTTTTAAAATAAAAAGTTTGAAGTTTATCATCATTAATTTCTGAAATTAATTTTCTATTTAATTTAAAAATGACTATTTCTTATATTATATTATATCAAGTTTTTATATTAATTAACTTTTCTCTTAACTGAATAAAAAAATACAAATAAAAGGTAGAAAAACTTTTATCATTTGCACTATGCGAATGGTGGAATTCTTTGTTATATAACATTAATATGTTTCTGTGATTGGGGGAATGTATGGCACTTCGTTTTTAACACTTTATTTTTTTTCAATTAAACATTCAATAACCTTCATTTCCCTCCCCCGTGCAAGCAACTCCCCTTCTTAAACAAACTTATAAGAATTATTCCATAATCTGCACTAATTGATAACTTATCAATGTATTTCAAAATGTTACAATTTTTTGAGTCCTTAATTTTATCACGGGAAAAATGTTTATGTAATTTAAATATACATCAAATAATTAAAATTACGACATATATTATATGTGTTATATTTTTCTATTAAATAAGTGTAAACACTAAAATATATGGCATTGTAAATAAAAATCTTACATTTAAACACAATTGTGATTATTGCAAAATAAAAAAAAAAACAAAGGTGAAAGAAAAATCATATGACATAACTAAAAAAAAAATTTCTCTAAATCAAATGCCATTTATAGAGGAAAAAAGCTTATAGAGCAATTAATTAATATGCAAAATCAAAGATTAAGAGGAATCCAAATGAGATTTATATTCCACACTAATGATGAGGCAAGAGGACAAGAAAAATGAGGCATTGTTTTTTTTTTTTTTTTTTTTAATCCAATCATTGGAGGAAAAAAAAAATGCATGTCTTTGCCTCTGCCTTCTCTCTTGCTTTGCTATTATTATTTTTTTCTTTCCTTATCTATCATTTTTTAAAAAATATATTTAAACGGTCTTTCCATTATCTATGGCCCATGATTTTAATGTAGCAATTTTGTCTATTTGTGTATGTTGCACATCATATATATATATTTAGTATATAATGTACATATATTGGAATTGTCTTCAATGGAGAAGTTACAGAAAATAATAATAATAATAATAAATAAATTTTATATATATGCACCCTTTAATCATTTAACTTCACACATCATATTTTACTCATTTAATAATAGATTAGAGAAAAGGACCATCATCTTCAATGGAGGAGTTATGGAGTGATACATAAGCTTTACATATGGACCACAATTTCTAAGATTCTTGATTAAAAATCTAAAAAGAAATTGTGAATGAAAGATCCCACATGTAACTGAGTTGAGTGGATGAGTCTAAAACTTGTAAGAATTCTTGAAAATTATATCAATGCCTTGCATGAGGGGGATGCATGTAAAGTGCTATAGAAGAGTGGCTTTTGTGCAAAAAGGCCCAAAGAAGAATGGTCTTCTTCAACAAGAAAGGTGTATGGAATGCATGTATTGTCTTAAAAAGGCTTCATAGCCTCTCCTAAAGCCGACACCTCATAAGATTTCATGTCCATATAGCACAAAACATTGTGACATTATAATTGTTCCCTCCAAAAAAATTATGAAATTAGGTAGTTGAGAGTAGGGCTGAGCATGGGTCTTAGAGAACCCGAACTGTTTCGAAAAATCGAATCGAAAATCTTCAGAACTAAAAATCTCCGTTAATAGTTTGATTTTCTTCGAACCGAACTGTCCCGAAATTTTTTATTGGGACAGGTCCGAAGATTTTGAATTCTCTATTAAACCTACTAATTTAACATTTAATCTAAAATAATAAATATCAATTTAATTATTTGAAATAAAAAAATTTCAATCATTAATTAAATTATTTTAAATCACAATTAAATAAATATTAAATTAGTAAACAACATTTCAAAATATTATTGTAGCACCCTCCAGGTACCACATACAAGTATCCATTCTATAATACTACCACGTGGTATGGAAATTTTTTTTTATAAAAGATATGTATTAATACCAAACTCATGTTTAAGATACATTGTACTTTTATGTACATACATAACTTGATATCAAAATAAATACATAACGTAAATACAAATACTTGAAAGTTATGATGATAATGCTTGTGAGGATGAAGTTGACAACACCAAGCCTGCTTTTGACCCACCTGAGCTCACAAGAAAAAGGTTCTAAGCTTCTAACAAACACGCACCTCAAGCAAGTCTAAATATTGCTTGAAAACTACAATTTGCAAAGGAATGGGCTTGCAACTCAATAATCAATTAATAATACATGCAACAAATAAAACTTCTCAAGAACTAATTAATCCAATTTAAAGAAAAACATTAAAATTTGGGCTACACGGTCTGGAACACGGCCGTGTTCTAACCCGTATTCGTCTCGGTCCTAAACACACTCTCATACACGGCTATGAACACGCTCGTGTATGTCTTGGTCTAAAATGTACAATTTATCAAATTGATATATGGCCATGTACACGTCCGTGTAGCTCTCAGTCTAAAACTCACATTTCTATAATTTCACACACGACTATATACACGCCCGTGTACTCAGTCGTATTTTAAAATACTCAAATTCTTGAATTGGTATACGACCTTGAACACGCCCATGCACTCACCCGTGTAGCTCTCGGGTTAAAATTCACATATGACACACGACCATATTTTAACTTAAAACAAACCATGTCCTTACACACGGCTTGAAACACACTCATGTCTCAACTTGTGTATCAATACATGGTCTGGGATACGCCCGTGTCTCAGCCTATTTTTAGAATCTATTAAAGCATTCAAATATAATCCAAAAGCATTTATAATCATAAACTATACCAATAATACTCAATACTCTGAAACTCAAACTTGGTGTCTCCATCACACCATATAACATTATTTCAATCAGTTTATATTCACAATCCACATTCAACAATATATACAATCACAATGCAATGGATGTATGCTTATGCTTGTTAGTTTTTCGGCCGGAGATCTCAAAACACATCACACACATTTCACTCAAAACTTACTCTTTCTTTTTCATATATTTCATATACAAGTGGCCATTCCTGAGACTCTCTGCCCAGCTCAGTCTCAGACCATAGAGCTCAATCTCCACACACATACGCTTTTCTCACATACCTCACAATATGCATATGTCAATTTATACCTCATAATCAATATGCTTATTTCATTTCACTATCACAATTAAATCATCATTTTATTTCCTATAACATGGTGAAATCACAATTTATATCACATCATATGGCTTGCACAACATTCATAATTCACCCCAAGCATCATATACCTATATAACTCATTCTTTCCATGATCATACACAATCAACATAAATAGATAATTATAGTTATGAGAGAATTTGTATTTATAAGCATTGTATTAACAATTACTTACCTAAAAGCTTGAACTCCTTCTCAAAGAAAGTTTTTCCTATTGAGCAGGGTCTTCTCCTCCTCTTCCAACCCCTATACATCATCACATACCAATACCAAAAATCAACCATAGCAAATCACCCCAAATCACAAAAAGAAAATAAAATACTTCTAACTCAAATTGACCTAAAGTTACACACACTAATTCAAAAACTCCCAAATTTATACTGAAATTAGGGTATGAGTTTACTTCAAATTTTAATTAGAATCACTCAATTTGGACAAGTATGGAATTATTTATGGATTTTAGAATCCATTCAGTCAAAACAGAGCATCAAGGTGATCAATATAATGTCTAGCCCTATTTGACCCACTTATCAATGAATTCAGTCAAAACTCAAAATATGAAACTTGTAAAAGACTCTCTGAAGTTTCTAGAGAGTCTAACTATGCTCAAATTTGAGCTCTATAGCTCTAGATATAGCCAAAATATAGAGGTTAAAATTTTAGTAAAAATAGAGCACAAAAATTACTACCAAAAACCCTATCCAAACTCAACAAAAAACACAATTAACTTACCAAAAGATGTTCTTGAACTATGGAGGTTGTTAATTATAGCCTAGCCTCCCTATTTCCTTAGCCAATCTACACTCTCTTACCAAATCCTTAGTTCCTTAGAAAGAAATTTTTGGGTGCAACTCTTTTTTTCCCTTACATACTCACCATGCATTCACGATATAGCCAAAATTTATGATATTTATTACCAAATATCCACCTAACTCCTTAATGAATTACTACTCTTCCCAATTAGTCCTTAAACTTATGATTGTTTCAATCAAGTCCTTACTATCCTTATAATCTAGTCATTTTCTATAATTCATACCCAATCTTAACTTAAATAAAGTCTATGATCTCACATATATAAGATGTCATACATACGTATAAAAATGGACGGGTTTTATATTTCCCCCCCTTTAATAAAATTTCATCCCCGAAATTCATTACTTACTATTTTCTGAAAATAAATGCAGATATTTCTATTTCATCTGCTCTTTAACTTCCCATGTAGCTTCTCTCGGTGAATGGTGACTCCACTTCACCTTTACTATCGAAATCTCCTTAGTTCTCAATTGTTTCACCTTCCAATCAAGTATTTCAATTGGTTCTTTCTCATAAGTCAACTTCTCAAAGATTTCAATCTCAGGCTCTTGTATGATGTGACTTGGGTCAGATCGGTATCACCGCAGTATCGACACATGAAACACATCATGAATGGATGACAATTCTCTCGGAAGAGCCAATCTATAGGCTAGTGGTCCAATTCTCTCAAGAATTTCATATGGTCCAAATATTCATTGGACTCAGTTTTCTATACTTACCAAACCACAAAATTCCCTTCCATGGCGACACTTTCAAGAAAATTTTTTCTCCGACATTGTATTCTATTTTTCGACGGTGTCGATTTATATAACTTTTCTGGTAGTCTTGGGTTGCTTTTAAACATTTCTTGACCACTTGAACTTTTTTCATAGTTTCTTATTGTGAGACCTGCAACACAAGGCTTCAAACCCGACCGACACATGTCCCAATTAGAAAAAAAATAGAATTATTTCAAGAATACAACTATATGTCATGCACCTTCATATCATTACATAAACCATATAAGTACACAATACACAATTAACACCAAACTCAACCTCAAAACATAAACTTATGCGAATATGGCTTAAAATCGATGAAGTATAAACTTTACGGACATTATATAATAGCCAAGTTGAAAAATTGACTTCCAACTATTAAAACTCTTTATTTATAAGTCTAGTTTTATTTTCAATTTGAATCACTCAATTTGGAAATGTACATAATTAGTTATGAGATTTTGAACACATAAAGGTCATGTATGGCAAATGCAAATTAAAGTGACCAATAAATTATTTGGCCATTTTAGACCATTTTAAGATGGATTTTCGGAATTTTTAAAACATACAAGTTGTAGAGGACTCTTTAAAGTTTCTATAGCTTCAAACCACACCTCATTTGGAGGTCTGTAGCTCAAGTTATGGTCAAAATACGAAGATAGAAAAGTGCTGAAGAAAATTGACCCATTGCCGAGTCATGCCCGAGTCAGTAACATTCTTGCCGAGTCATGCCTAAGTCGGCAACTTCACCCACAGTCACAAGTCGGCAATTTCTTGCTGAGTCGGCACCGGTTCACAGACATCAACCCGACATGACCGAAGAGACCATGCTGCACTATTTTGGCCATAACTCACTCTACTGAACTCAGATTCGAGTGATTCAAAAAGCTACGGAAAGCTAACTCAGAGAGCTACAACTTTTATGAAGACATAAAGATGAAATTCATTTATATGGATTGACTAAAATACCCTTGAAGTTGGTTATAATGTCAAAAATAAGATTTAAACTCAAATCAACCTTAAAAACATTTCATAAACCTACTAAACATTGCCAATTCATTCATCAACACATAATTCACATTCATTCATAAGATTTAAACATCCTTATACATCATTTCATCAATCCACAACTCACAATCAATCTCTTTACAAATAATACTGACTTACATGCTTTAGAACATAGTCTTAACACAATACATACACAACCTTACATAACCAAATATTCACCAATTCAACCAAAATGATATGCAAGGGTGCATGATGATGAAGATGGAGGATGGATTGCCAAAACAAACCTCAAGCTCCCCAAGGTTCTTGCCACACAACCTCTATC
>CATIWO010208261.1:0-23540 GCA_949673435.1 Macaranga tanarius
AAAAAAATCAAATGAACCGATTCTCTAAAATATTTTTAAATACGTTTTGTTAGAATTTTTTTGGTAGTAAATAATTTTATTAAGAGTTTTATATATTTAGAAACTAATATTATTAATAAAATTTAAAATATTAATAATAAACCAATCAAACCGAACTATAAATATATATATAATTTTAGAATATATTAGAGTTCAGTTCGGTTTTTATCTATTTTTTACTCTAAAAATTGAACCAAACCAAATATATTTCGGTTCAATTTAAACCAAATTAGTATTTTATTTTTGAAAATCGAACCAAACTGACTAATTCAGTTCAATAATTCAGTTTTCGGTTATTTTTCTCACCCCTACCCACAGTTTGTTCCTTTTGTTTTTATTTTGTTTTTCAAAAATAAAATTTTAAGAAAATAATTAAAAATAAAAATAATATTACCTGTGTGCCACAGCTACTGTAGCCTTTTGACCCCTGTTATATATATCTCTCTCTCTTTTCGTCCTCCCTTTCCATTATGTACAGCAAATCGAATACTTTCTTAATTCCGATTTTACCCCTATAACCCTCATCTCATTTCAATGTTCACCTCCTCCTCCGTAACCCTAAATCCGCCCTTCTTCGCCGCGATATTTTCGTCTTCGAAGCATCCCTCGTCTCCTTCATCAGCCGCTGCGCCTCGCCGGAGAATGACCGTCACTGCCTCCTCGGTTTCGACATTCCTCGAGCCAATCCCGGTCAACTCTCGCAGAAACATGAGTCTATACGAGATTCTTCGAATCGAACAGACAGCGTCGCAAATGGAGATAAAGACGGCGTATAGAAGTCTTGCGAAGCTATACCATCCCGACGCGATCATCCACGAAGAGGTTCAATCGGACGGCCGTGATTTTATGGAGATACATAACGCGTACGAGACGCTTTCGGATCCAGCAGCGAGAGCGCTTTACGATTTGTCGCTTGAAGCCGGTAGGAGAAGAAGAAGACCTGTTGTTGGGTTTACAGGCGGGTATTATCCGACCCGGAGATGGGAAACGGATCAGTGCTGGTAGATTTTTTTTTTTTTTTTTTTTAATTTGCCACTAAAATTCCATTTTTAACCCAAAAAAGTGGCAATGTGCGGTGAATCCAATTGAAGGATTTTTTCTTTTGGCCTTTTTGGTTTTTAGGAGTTTTTAGTTTTTTCGTATAAACATGTCACTTGTTGTGGCAATGTGTAGAGGGAATTTTAGTGTATATTCCACTTTTTTTATTATTATTTTCTTTTATTATAAAAAGAGAAAACAAAAAGAGTAAATATTTTCCAATTGGGTTCCTTTAATTTTTATTTTAAATTAATTTTATGACGGTTTAAATTATGATAATATTTTATATATCAACCAACTTGTCAATATACCAATAGTATTTAATATTTGATGTTAGGAGGACTTGTAGATATACTTAGTCATAATATACGCCAGATGCACTAGTTTTTTGGTTACTTTTGGATCAAGAATCCATGCATTTATTTGCATTATTTAAAATAAGAGAAAAATTTATATATGCATTTGTTTGAATTTGAGATGACACAAATAAGCAAAAGATTGCTTTTGATCTTAGCTAAACAAAGGAGGCGTAAGGTTTTGAGACCTATACATTACAACATGCTGTGGTGTGATTGTAATTTTAGGAATTGTATTTACTAGCAAGGTCAAAAGTAATCAAATTATTAGCTCAAATCAAAACCAAATTTAACCAAAATGCTGTAATCTGTGATGAGATTTAGCATTTCGGAGGATAAAAGGGAATGCAATCTTTCAAATTGCTTGTAACTGCAAGTTGAATCATATGATTGCAAGAAATCCAGAAAACCCTAAATCAATATTTGCACTTGGAACTACACGAAAGGTCTTTCTCACAACGAGTATGAAGTCTTAAGCACCTGGACTGGACTAAAGTACGGCTGCCTCTAGAAATTAATCTCCTCTTTTTCTTCATAATTTCTTAATTTTATCCTAGAACACGAAGTTAAATGGTCAAGTGCCCTTCATATGAACCACCAAAGATTTGTACAAAGTTCCTGTTACTTCTAAAACCTCATATATTTTTGCACACTGTTTGATAAGGAAAAATCATTTACAGGTCACCAGCATGGAGTGAATGACAAGCATGAGAATGCGGATGTTTGAGAGGTCTGCACCAGTATTGGCAGGTGAGCTACGTTGGTGATGCAGGATCTGATATACCTGCTCAAAGATGAGCCTTGCGTGCATTGAGATCATTTGGTCAGCTGGGTTTATGGCAGCTGCCACATCTGTCATCCAAGCGAGCTTTCGTGCTGCATCCTTGTTTACATCACAGGCCAACTGCTGCAGAAGGGAAAGCAAAACTCCTTGGCTCAAAGGGAGTGGAACCATTGCTAAGAGCCCATGCAAATCAACCTAGATAAAACATAGAGCAAAAATTACATTTCCATGTTAATTTCAAAGAAGAGACAAAATCCACCGGCAGATCTAGAAACAGACTAATGGAGGCGACAGGATAAAAACAGAAAGAATGAGATTATACTGAAAGACAAAGGTGTAATAGTGATTCCTGAGAACTTTCAAGGGCAATCAGAAAGCATACAAATATAAAACGTTGATAAAAAAAATATCTTCTGTTTACCTTACTGAATAACATAAAATGAAAGTTATACATCAACAAAACTGACTTAATTACCCACAAAAAAAAAAAAAAATTCAAGCTGCACATAAATTTCATCTCATCATGTTGAAAAGACTAGAGAATTGGGAATAGATAGCATAGTAGAAACCTGAGAACATAACCAGGATACGATTGACACATCACTTCTTTGTAGGGCAGCGTTGAAAGCCTCATCATATTTGTGTTCAGATATCAATCTTGATAGCTCTTTTGTTGGATCCACGTGTGACTCAACCTTAAAAATTGATGGAACTTGCTTTAAATTACAAGCCTTCAGAATAGCTGACAAAAGCTGGCAGTTATGAATTGATGGTTATATCTAGGTTCATAATCAACAAACCTTTTCATGGAGTCCAGCCAAAGGTCCATTGCTCAGTTGCGTAACCAGGGGATTTGCGGCGCCAGAGTTTGCACCAGCAGCCACAAGAGCTAACAGCTTCCTTTGATTTTCAGCCAACTCGCCACTCAAGGTTTGGGTCAATGAGGATGCTGAGTTGATGGTTTCCTGCGTATAACAGACCCGAAGCAAAAATTATACAAATGTAGACAGAAAGTACAGACAACACCATTACTTGCATGAAAAGTAGAAGTGACATAAAAACTGCTCTAATTTGCATTGCAAGAAATTCAAGTTAAACACACCAACTGCCCAAATATTCTGAGGCACTTACAATCAACACTCCAGAAAATTCAACTTAGAAAGAACCAAATAGCCAGAAAGTCAAATGACTATAAAGTAAAATCATGTGTTACATCAACTTGGACTGGTCCATTAGGTTATTCATCCCCGATAATGATCAAGAAATCTCATCTGAAAAAAGCTCAAAACTCAATAGTTTGGCATGTTGCTAAGAAAGTGCATACTATTAGGATTTTAGTAACATTTCAGCAACAATAGTTCAAATTCACCAACAAAATGGCATCTCTTGTTCAGTGTCCACGTGAGGAAGCCTGAAAGTTTTGAGATAACTATATGCTAGGTAGAATTGGTGTCTCCTTCCTAATAAATTTCATAATGTAGCACAAGAATACGCACCCTTAAAGAGAGGGCCAATGAAGAATGTGAAGATTCAAAATGCTGCTGAGCTGCATTTGTATATTCAACCATCCCTTTCCTAAAGGTGGCATCTACTTGCTCAAACATAGCTTTACACGACATCTCAAAGGCAGGGATAACTGAAGCTTCCAGACCAGCCTTCAAGGCATCCTGCACAAGAACAATGAAATTTAGTTATTAATACCAACTGACAGTTCTACATTCTATTAACAGGTACTAGTCCATCTCAGGGCAAAAGAGTTAATTAGGTTCTATATCTTTCACCACCAAGCCATAATTCCTCTAAAGCGGATACAATTAGGAAGCTCTCCAGATAGTCCTACCCTTCACAACAAACTTGCACAAGTGGATGTCTTCAGGTTGAACCTGATTACCCCTTGGGTTGCACAACTCAGAAATTTACCATTGCAGTATCAACTAGACAATGGCCTTAGATATCCAATCATTTATTGTTCATGTGAATTATATCATGTTGAAATCATGCATACCTGGAGAGCTTGCTTTCCAGAAGTTGAAAATTGTGCTTGAATTTGCCTAGCAACAGTTGCTTCAAGTTTTGTATTAACAGATTTCTCCAGTTGATTTACTGCCTTATCACCTACACCTCTCTGTAGAGTAACACGTCAGTTACAAACTAAGTAATATCATGTAAAAATCATCACTTTCAAATTACTAACCTGGAATGACTCAGCAATAGCTGAAGATATTGTTTTCTCAAGGACTGGAGACACTGTACGTGCTACAGCTGGTCCAACTGAAGCTAATTCTTTCTTCACTGCTTTCTCCAACATGGCTGTCAAGTCCTTATTAACAAAGTTAGCAATCAGACTTGATAATTGCTGTGTGCGATCCCGCAATAATTTCTCGTTCTTTGCATTTTCTTCTTGAAAACGAGCCCACAGTGCATCAGTATTTGCCTTGATAGATTTCTCAATGCTCCGCCCTAAAGCTGCCTCCAGTCTTCTACATTCTTTTGAAACAGCAACAGCAACCATATTTGACATTTGTTTCTGCATTTCTTTTTGTGCAGTCACTACCTGCAAAAGTAGACAAATAGCAAACATACAATAAACAATACCATACTGGTTACATTTAAACCCACAAACCCAGTCCTGTAGATAAACCCAGCATTTTTTTTTTTTGTTGGTTTGGTAATAATACTAGGTGCTGTACACAAAAGCTAACCAAAACTATAGATGCATGCAATAGAAAGCTTTGGTAATGCTCGATTAAAGACAATAATTCTAAACACATACATTCATCAAATTACACAAGACAGACCAAATTTATGGCTCCAACCTTCAATCACCTATCACCATTCTTCCCAAGCCAAACGCAACAAAAATATGCCCCAACAGGAAGAGAGACAGGAAGGATTTCTAAGTCTTATCTTCATTTTTAACCCAAAAGACATCTTCACAAACAGGTCTCTCGACCCTCTTTCTCCTATCCCAAAATCAGATCTCAAATTTTTCCTATGGGCTGCCACCAGCAAGGCTAGTTTCTAGCCTCATCTACTTTTCATTAAGTTCTCTATTATTTTTACTAGCTCCCTTCTCTACATTTTTTCCCTCTGTTCTATTATTTTTGTCACTCCCAAAGGCATCTGCCTCCTATTAGGTTAGTTATTTCTGGACAATCCCTCCTTGAGAAAAATTCTTGAAACTTTAATTTGTTCATGATCCTGAACTCTGTTTTTTTTTTTTTTTCAATTCTGATCTATCCCACTTTTTTGAGACATTTCTTGTTTGGACTGGAAGCAAAGGCCAGCAGTTGGAATTGTTAGAGATCGTTGGCAAATATAACATAGGTTCAAGAAGATTCATTCTCCAAAAAACTTATATCTCTTATGTAAAGGAGTGTCACACAATGGCTGATAATTTACAAACACTTAGCCTGGCCTAAGCAGGTGATCAAGCACATCAACACAGTCCACAGCACCATCTTTGTGTGTGTAAGGGAGGGCAATTCAAGGTATGAACCATCATCAGATGCCTATATGGTTTCTCCACTTCCTTATGCTGCACTTCTAGTACCACTTATTAACATGCAAACCAAATTTTTAAGGCATTTCCAAGTCTTGAGCTTACTTGCGCTACACCTTGTATCTAGTTTTGACACACTATTCCTACACTTGCTAATGGAAAATTCCTTTTCATTTTTCAAAAGAAAGGATAAAAGGAAAAATGAAAAAGGTATGATCACCGTAAAAAGGAAAAAAGCCATAGCCGTCACTGAGACATACCTATAACTCTTCTGAACATATTACACAACTAAGGAAGATACGCAGTATGTAAGAGCGTGGATCTTACATGAATATGGTTGGTATTTATATGTCCAAAGTATAAAGATTACCTGACTAAGCATCTCCTGCATGGCAAATATTTGGGGAAAGGCAGCTTCGGAAGTCCCAGCTGGTTCATTAGAAGAGTCTGTTGAATTAAAAGCACTTGGAGATGGAGAAGATGAACCTGATGCTTGAGCATTTTTTCCCTTCTGCTTCTTTGCCTTCATATTTGGTGTTGATTGCTGAGCTACTGTGGGCATAGATGACTCAGAAACTTTCTCCATTACATCTTTTGTAGAGTCATGGATTTCGTCCTCATTTACATCAGAAGGTTGGGCAAGAAACTCTACCGCACCAGCACCATCTACTTGCTGAGATTCCTCCATAGTATAAGTTTCTGCTGATACGGCACTACACTCTCTGGCCATGTCAATACCAAGATCTGAAGCCTGGGAGCAAAAGAATTTCTCCTTACCTTCTGAAACACGAGTTTTAGATCCTACTCTAAGGCTGAATTCACCATTCTGAGTAGATTTTGTTTCACCAACTACTTTAACCTCCACCTCTGAATTATTGACATCACCATTGACAACTTCATCTTGAATATTTGCTTCCTCAGTCTTGTCCTCATTATTATTAGATGAAGCACCCATCAAAATCTCAGACGGAGTTATCAGATGAGTTGGGTGTTTAAACATTACACGTGGACTAAGCATGCTAGAATTATCATCTTGTGTACCTTTCTTTTCATCATTCCTCAAATTGCCACCCAAAGAAGGAACATCTGAAACATTTGCATGAATAGCATCCATTTGCTGGTCAACTGAATAATCAACAGCTGGCTGATTTAAACCTTGTTCACCAGGTGGAGGGCCTGAATCAAGCCTTGATGAAACAGTAACCTCAGCATAACTCTTACTTGTCATGGGATGAGAAGATTGTGGAACAAAAGAAATGTCAGCATCACTACTCGTAGGAGCCGAAGCAAGAGCTTTGGAGTCAATATTTGAAGAGGGAATATCATGTGGAATGGCTGCATCAATTGAAACAGAGCTTAAAGGAACGTCAGAAAAGTTACTTCCATGTGAATCCAGAGCAGAAACTCCTTCGACGCTAGCTAGATCATGTGTAATCTTGGAATGCGACTTCTCTAAACCAACATTCTCCAACAGTGGTGGCAAGCACTGGCATAAATCCAAAGTATATTGCTGAATAGCATGCGTCTGGATACAATAAATCTGAGCAACAGACTGCCCATGTACAACATCACTAGTCCCTGTTAAACTCAAGATAGGCATGGTGACAGTAAACTCTGATATGTAATCCATACAGGTTGCTGCTGGATTAGGACCATAATCTAGGTGTAGCGCATATATTGCATTCCTCTTAGCATTTGCAAGTAAGAGGAGACCCACTTGGGACAGAGCTACAACTTGATTGAAGAATGCCTCCTCTACTTGAGGTTCAGCTGAACTCTTCAGCTCTAAAGTTTGAGTGCAAGTCAATGAATCAGCATCACTGGGTAACAGCCATCCCTCTTCTTTGTCTGAGACCCAAATCTTTACTTCCCGATTCTGGGGCCCCTGTTCAAAAATTTTGCAGGATTGAATAGCAAAAACAGAGATAAACCAACCTAGAAAACTCAATCTAAGAAGTTTATTATTCATAGAAACCAGTTTAAATTATATTTTCAGAAACTTCACAAATACCAGCCCAGTAAACTAGAAAGTGCTTAATAATATTAATGACATAAAAAAAAACACTCAGAATCTCCACACTTGGCTAGTACAGACATGATTAAAAAGATTTTGACCAATAATGAGAAAGATGTTGGCAACATGTACCGCTGTAATAAGTATGATGTGATCTGGCCGGCTGTTAGCTGTTAAGAATGTAGCTGAGTAAACAGGTTGGCCATCATGTGGTCTCAATACCACAAGTGGTGATGCCTTGAGATCCTCCCAGATCTTAATCTGGTTGCAACAAGAAAATTTGAATCAATCAAAATAAGTTATAACTATGGGAAAACAATCAAAATCAAAATGAAATATTTAAGCATGCAAATACAAATAGACAAAATCAAATAACTGTAGAAAAGACATCATGATCAGAAGACGTCTACCAATATTAAATAAAAAACTTATGATGGATGAATCTGCATAGGCAAAAACAGAAAGCATTCTGAGCGGTAACATAGACTAATTCCAGGACAATAGCCTCCCACCCAACAATGTGATAAAGCAAGGCTATGATAGAAATGCAAGTAATAACAGAACACTTTCCCTCTGTCCTTACAACTGTCTAGATAATCAAGGATCAAAAGCATCACAAGCCTAACAAGAAGGAAACACATCTGCTATCTATTCTCGTATTTAGAATCCATTCCTATAGCATGTACAAAGGCTTTTTACGGATCCAGAAAATGGAATTCAACAAACATGATTAAATGCAAGTACAATAACAGAATGCTTTCCCTCTATGTCCTCACAACTGTCTACAAAATCAAGGATCAAAATCATCACAACCCTAAAAAAAATAGAAACACATCTGCTATCTATTCTCATATATAGAATCCTTTTTGATAGCATGTAGATAGCCTTTTAGAGCTCCAAAAAAAAAATTGAATTCAACAAACATGATCAAAATGACTTTCTTTACAATTCTGATCAAGCAATAATAAAAGAATGCATCGTCAAACACGTACACATTTTAACATGAAAGAAGAGTGCAAAGCTAAGATGCAAACCACCACAATATCAGAAATAAATAATGTACGAAAGAAACCTACAGACAGACAAAAAAAAAAATGCTAATGAGCACTAAAAAATGGGAGCATGTGAAGGAAAGAGGTCATTAAAAATCTATATCATCCGTTGGATTTTCACCAGTAAAAATATTTATGAAGAGAATTAAACTTTAAAAACTGGTCTACTTATAACTCCAAATCTCCAACCAGAACTTCAACTACCCTCTTCTCTGATATTAAAAACTCTACATTCTTTTCACCTATATCATTTCTAACCTAGTTTAATCATTTTATGAAAAATTCAATAAGACAGCCACAATAAAATCTAATTTAAGGCTCCATTTGCTTGCGAAAAATATTCTTCTTGAAAATATTTTCTCTTATTTTCTAATATTTGGGTTACCAAAAAAATTAAGTCAAAAGAAAATAAGTTGCTAGTCAATAGAAAATAACTTTAAAATCTCATTCAAAGAACGGGAAATTATTTTCCAATCCATCAATACCTATCAAATATAAAAAAAGAAAAAAATCAAATTTAATATTATCATTTCTATGTAATATTGTATAATTTAAGAAAAAAATTTATTGCAAACCAAATACCAAAAAATATTTTTTAACTATTTGTCTATTATTGTAGTCAAACATCAAAAAATATTATATTTTTCTAGAAAATATATTTTCTGAAAAATATTTTTCAGAGACAAAATATTTTCCTTGAAACAAACGGAGCCTAAGTTTCAATGCTCTCAAATCATAAGGGCGCATAAAAACTTGCATGAGTCAAACAACCGGTTCCAAAGAAATTATGGGAAGAAACTTAAAGATGAATGAAGAAAATAAAAGAATCAAATAGAGCCAAAAGACAAGAACAAATACAAACCGTGCCATCCATAGAAGCAGAAACCAAACGGGTAGTCATCCATTGACACATTGATAAATCCGTCACTTCTCCATCATGTTTGCCAACCAACTGGATACCATCAATCAGTTTGTCAAGAGGACACAAAAGGGGAGCCTCCGATGAATATACTCCACCCTTTCCAACTTTGTTAGTATCAATTCTAAGAACACACTTGCCAACTCCAACTACCAGAATTTCCTATTGTAAGTAGAAAAGAAATAGGTCATAGGAAATATTTAAAAAAAAAAAGCCGCATTCATCAATAAGAGGAATTATATAACGATCACTAAAAGAATAGTAAAAGCAGACACTCTTCTGTTAGTGACAAGAAAATAAGCCTCATACTTGTTTGTAGCAGTGCCAACAAACTCTTGGATTTCTAATTTCTCCCTCTCCTACTATTTGAATAGCAATAACAGTCTTTCCTGTAATTTGTGGCTTATCTCCCTCATCTGGACCTTCAGAAATTTTCCATACGTTAATCCGCCCATCTATGCCAGCACTGCATAAGAACATGTCACAACAACCAGAAACAAGGCACACTAGGAAATTACAGCATGCAGAGAGAAAAATACCTTGCCAAGAGATGAACATCCTCAGCAAAGAAAGCCATATCAGTTACCCTCTGAGGAAAAAAAAAAAAAAAGACACCTTAGATGAGCAGAAGACCAAAAATATAATTTCCCACAACTTTTTCCTTCCCACTTGGTCTGCTAAGTGAATGAAAAAAAAAACATACAAATCAATTATCTGCATACATTTACATAACCACATTATAGAATATCCCCAAATAGACGTATCAAAGATGTAACAGGATAAAAAAAAAAAAATTGATGATCATACCACATTAGAAATCTCAGTCGAAAGAAATAAATAGCCAAACACTACAATAACATCAAGGTCAAATAGAAAAACGATAACTACATGGAAATTATCTTGATGTGTAAAACAGTTTTTCAATTTCTTTAATGTTGCAAAGACAGCATTTACAATAACCATAAACCTTAGCCTTCTCTCTTTTAGTTAAAAATTAAAATTTTTGAATTTAATAATCAGAGCAAATACAACAAGCATCCAAACCTCTTTGCTACGAAATAGAAGCCAGGTATAATACTACCAAGAATAATACACAAAGGGTTCAACAAAAACAGAGGATAAACTACAATTAAAATAATATAGCAATTTTCAATTCAACAATCCAAATTACTTCCCCCTTGACGGCAGAACAGCATTCTAAATTTATTCATGTTCTCAAAATTTATATCTTTGTCTTGACTGCTCATTGACAATCTAAAAATAAATTTCCAATACATGCTTATTGATGACAGCTATTCAAGGTTCCAGCAGGAATGGCAAATAAAACCTAGTCAAGATGAAACTAAGTAAAGGAAAAAGACAATCCCAATAAAACTACTGGACATATGTATAATCATATTGCATCACATCCTCATTGATGTTCGCTTATTGCCATCATTTAAAATGAGACTGTTTTCAGGCAATACTTGACAAAATTCTTTCAAATTAAAGAAAGTCAAATCAAACATATTTCTCTATCCCAACATAAAAATGCAATGGCCTCGAGCTGCACTCTAAGAAATAAAGACAGCAGGAAAAAAAAAACCAAACTCATCCTAAGGAAAAGAAGGTGCATGACAATTCAATTTGAGCCAGAATGCTATATAATCAGTCATCATTTTACTTGAATTATTTGAGTTTAATTTACAGCTAGAGATATATACATCTAACTAGCTTGGGATAACTAATAAAAGGACTGAGTAGTGAGTATTGCTATTTCTAGAAAGTCTGTCAGCTTTACAACTGCCACAGCTTTATACTTGTTGAACAAATAAGCAAATCATGATTAGCAACGGTCTATCAAAACCTAAACCCTAAACTGTTTGTTAAAGCAGATATATATTTGCAATGCAATGGAACAAGCCAAATCTAGTTTTACGCGCATACTAAAGACCAACTGCTTCATCTCGTTATCACATGGCAAAAACAACAGTTGACACAGGACTCGAGCACAGCCTCTATCTTCCACACGCCAGAGGACAAACGACAAAAGAAAGAAAGACAATAACACACATTTCTATCCACATGATCAATAGGATCAACACAACTTATCAAATACAAGGCCAGTAAACACAATGCCAATTACGAAAAGGATAAATAAATAAATGCACATAGCAACAAACATTTTATTTCAGGGCTACATGAGACAGAAACAGAGAACAAACCTGAGAGTTAGTGCGAAACAATGAGCGTAAAGCAGTATTAATATTAAGAATCCTAATATTACCCTGCTTTAGCCCATAGCAAATATAAGACTTATTAACAGCAATTTGCCTTCCTAAGCACAACTGAGGATCAGTATTATATTTAGTAATTGGTGTAACCTCAAGCTGAGGCTGTGCTTCACCTTGTAACCTAACATCCACATCATAACACACATGTACCTCACCACCCCCTATCCTTCTCCCTTTAGGCATCTTACTACTCGCCATCCTAATGGGTCCCATTACACCTCCCGTAATCATAAGGGTCCCACTTCCTCCTGCCGCTGTTCCTTGCAAAGAAGAAGAAGAAGAAGATGAAATTTCCGGCGGTTCTTGAACAGGGGCCTGAGGAGGCGCGGGAGGAGGAGGGCGAAGAAGAGCCATGATTTCAGCACCGCTGCGGTCGTTATTGCGAGAAGGGAGTTGCTGTTGTTGGGGTTGAAGAGGAGGTGTAGTGTATGAAAGAGAACGCTGAGGCTGTGAAGGCGGTGACATGGCGTGAGGAGGAGGAAGGTGGGGAGAATATTGCTGAGGAAATTGAAAAGGGAAGTGGTTACTGTGAGGTGAAGTAGGAGGAGGATAAGAAGAGGTAGGAGATGGAACCATAAGAGTAGTAGGGTTTTGCTGCGGCGGTGGCGGAGAGGGTGTTGATGCTGGTGGTGATGGTATTGAAGTAGCAGCGGCGGTGGCGGTGGTGGGCATGTAGAATTTGTGAATATCGAACGGTGTTGGGGTTTGTTGATAATTTGGGGATGACATTTTTAGCGTTGTTGATATAGAAAACTGTTGATTTTCAGATCTAATTTTGGAAATGGGTTGATGATGTTTCTATATGTCTAATAAAATCAATCAAAATCTAGCTTTCTGTGCAAATAGTGAAAAACGAGCGAGATCTGAGGAAGAAGAAGAAAGAAGAAAGGAATGGATTATTATATGAGAAACAACTGCACACTTCAACTGAAGTCCAGATGCAAAGCAAATGGTTTTGGGATGGGAAAGGGCAGCAAAACCCATCTTTAAGGCCCTAAACTTTGCGTTTTATAAGTTTTAGGCTCTTCCACTTTTATTATGTACATCTAGCCCCTTCAATCCAAAGAGTTATTACCTTTAAACCCTTGCTGCTACTTGTATGATGTATCTCAAATATGCGCTTGCAAGTTAAAGTTAACTAGTCGTAAACTCGCGCATTGCGTGGATATTTATAAAATAATATATTTAGATATTAAATAAATAAATAATTATATCAAATAAATAATCATAAATTACTTTTTGAGTCACTAACCAAAGTTAGCAGAAGAAAAAAAAAAGAAAAGATGATAAAGAAAGGGAAAAAAGTTGTAGGAATAAATGAATTTGAATTTGAAGGACGATGAGAGTGCCTAATATTAGTAGTTTTATGAGGGTTGATACTAAATAAAATTTTAGGTTAAAAGGAGTTTAATTTAAATAAGTAATTAACTAAATATGAGTTTATTTTAAATAAGTAATTAACTAAATAATTTTTATATATTTTTTAAAAAAATATTGTGAATTTTTAGAATTCAACACATAAGCTTTTAGAGCTGAATACTGAATAAAGTGGAATGACACGTGGCAAGATTTGAGTTTAATAATTTTAAGGCTAAGAATTTAATATATATATAGATTTATTAACATTAAATTTTTTTTTAGCTTTTAATTATTAAAATAAAAAGAAAAATTAATAAGAAGAAAGATTGAAAATCCAATTTCAAAACGGGCCCCAAATTATATTATACTTTTTCACGCTGTGGGATTTACACAACAACTTATAAATACCATTTTAGCCAATTATGGTGAGCAAAATTAAAAGTTATAGCTATATTCTAAGGTCAAGTTTTTCAATAATTTATATTTAATTTTATTGAGTAGATCGACTTAAAAAAATTTTTGATCATCAGACAAGTCGAGTTGAGAACATCTAAAAAATTTTGATATTGTTGTTGTTAATAAATCTCACAAATTTTAATAAAACCCATGAAAGAGGGCAACTCTATTATCCACCAACCCATGAAAGATCTCAACAATTATTAAAGAGAGTAAAGCACAAATTAAACTACAAGTAGAAAAAAAAATAGTAGGGATTGTCGTCCACTAAGCAAGGAAAATGACAGCCTTTGTGCGGCGCTGAGTGGGAAAGTGAGAAAGGTTGAAAGAAAAAACTTTAAAGAGAGAAAATTCCCTTTTGTGGGTTTTTACAATTTAGGTTAGTTTATTAATATTAAATAAAATAAATTTGATAAAATTAAATTAAATATAATAATTTTGTATATTAAAATTAAAACTATGAAAAAATAACTTAATACTATCTAAAATTGTAAAATATCAATTATTCCATTTATCCATATATAATATACAAAGGCTAAAATCAAAGTTTTTGCCCGGTCATTATAAATTCTGACATGGGGCAATTTCAACTTCATGTGACTTTTTTTTAATTTTCTAACTTCTATAGCCTTTGAAATTTAATTTTTATACAACAATTCTTAATTGAAACTAAATGGGCCCACAACACCTTTTGGAAGGATAAGTTTGATATGTAAATTAATTATTACAATTGTTAAAATTTTTAGTACATTTCTGTTTTATATGATCTTTTGTGTTCTTATTTTAAAAATTTTTGAACCTTTTCTATTCGTTTTCATATCTTTATAAATATTTACATCTTAACTTTCATTTGTATTTGCAAACTTTATGAGTTTAAAATGTTACAATCTCTTAACTTATAAAAAAAATAGACACAAAGAAGATACATTCTTTTAAAGGTTTAATAGGGGTGATCACAATCTGGTTCGATTTGAAGAATGTAATTCTCCGAAATTGCTTTATACTATCGGAAATTTAAAAATTAAGATTCCAGAATTGCTTCAAATTTTCAGTTCGGGACAGTTCGGATATTAAAAATTTTGGTTCAATTTGGTTCGGAGATTGGTTCTTCTCCACATTAGAAATTTCGGTTCGGATATCAGTTCTTCTCCGAAATTAAATAAATAAAGATATAATTCAAATCAAATTATTAAACAACAAACCATTTCATAATTTTATTATAAAATTAAATAATTTTTAATAGTTTTATTTATCATTATTTTTTTATCATAAAATTTTTATTAACATATATACAATACACTCAATATACCATACAATTATTAAATATTTTTATGAAAATATTTATATAAATACTATATATCATATAATAATAAAATCAACCCCATAACTATTAAAAAGTATATTACATTAGAATTCTATTATTAAAGATAAATTTAAATTTTTCAACATAAATTATATTATAATATTTTGAAATGCTATTTACTAATTTAATATTTTATTTTATTATGATTTAAAATAATTTAATTAATGATTAAAATTTTTTATTTCAAATAATTAAATTGATATTTATTATTTTAGATTAAATGTTAAATTAGTAGGTCTAATATTAATAAAATGACTATAAAAATTGAAACTATATATATATACTCTAAATCTATTAAATTATCGGTTCTAGTTTCGGTTCTTCAGTTCGATACAATTTGAAGTAGTTCAGGACGGATCTTGGTTCGGAGAATTCAAAATCTCCGAACCCATCCCAATAAAAATTTTTGGAATAGTTCGGTTCGGATAAAGTCAAACGGTCAACGGAAATTTTCAGTTCTGGAGATTTTCGGTTCGATTTTTCGAAACAGTTTGAATTCTCCGAGACCCGTGCTCAGACCTATGTTTAACTTTTGATTATGCTGGTTTTATTATATAAGGCAATACTTTTATTATTTTTATTTGTTTTATATTAATTTCTTATTAATAATTTTGTTGATATAAATAAATCTTATATTTAATTATATTTTTATTTTTTGAGTTTTTATATTTATCATATTTTTCTATGAATCGACTTTAAAGTGATCATTTTCACTTTGAACTTTAATTTACTTGTAATTTTTATTTTAATTTCTAAATTCAATAGTTTTATATTTAAAAATTTTTAATCATTTTTTTTTTGAATTGGACATTACATTATTGAGTCATTGTATAATTTTTAACATTTTGTGACCTTTTTCCTTTCAAAAAAACATTTTGTGACCTTTTATTTTTATTAATTATTGTTTTAAATTTTTTATTGACTATTAATTTTATGACTTTTTATTTTTCCATGTACATATTTTTTCTAATTTTTATTTTTATTATAATTTCTAAATTTCAGTAGTTTTTATTAATTATATTTTTAATTTCAATAATTTTTTTCACTACATTACATTAATTGTCTATATTTTTATGATCCTTTATTTTCATTAATTAAAATTTTCAAAAAAATTATTTTACAGTACAAAATTATTTTAAAAAATTAATTTATTCTAAAGCATATGTTACTTATTTTCTTAAAAAGAATTTTAAAGCATAAAAATTATTGACAAGATTTATTTAAAAGTGTAAATATTATCATTAAAAAATTATTAATATAAATTATTCTAAACTATATATTTTTATTCTTAAAAAGTAATTTGAGTATAAAAATTTTGATTCTTATAACAATTATTGGCAAATTTTTATTTAAAAGTGTAAAACATCATCAAAAAATTATTCATCTAAATTTTCTAAACTATATATTTTTATTCTTAAAAAATTCTACTGTAAAAATTTGATTATTTTAAAAATATGATTCTAAAATTTTTCGAATAATTTTTATATTTTAAAATTGTTTTCAAGAAAATAAGTAACATATGCTTTAAAATAAATTATTTTCAAGAATAAATTAACTTTTTTAAAAATAAATAATTTCTTAAAAACAATTGTGCACTCTAAAATAAATTTTTTAAAATAAAATATTAATTAATAAAAGATAAATAAATATTTTAAATTTGTAAAAATATTTTGAGTTACACTTGGGGGTATGAGGATATGCCGGGGATAGATCGCAAGATTGTGGAACATGAGATCCTTACTTATCCTCATGTTATGCCAGTTAAACAGAAGAGAAGAAGGTTGAGACCAGAATGGGCACTCCCAATTAAGGAAGAAATTGAGAAACAGTGGAAATTATGATTCCTTGAGGTAGTTGATGACACAAAGTATCTTGCTAATATAGTACCAGTACCAAAGAAAGATGGAAAGATAAGGATGTATGTTGATTACCGGGATTTGAACAAAGCTTATCCGAAGGATGACTTTCCTTTGCCATATATTGACACACTGGTGGATAATGCAGCTTCGAATACGATGTATTCTTTCATGGATGGGTTTTTGGGATACAATCAGATTAAGATGGCCGAAGCAGGCAAGTTGAAAACCTCGTTCATCACTGAATGGGGGATTTATTACTACTTAGTAATGTCATTTGGACTAAAGAACTCTGGGGCAACCTACCAACATATGGCTACTACTCTGTTACATGATATGATCTACAAAGAGATTGAAGTGTATGTGGATGATATAATGGTTAAGTCTTTAACCAGAGAAGTACACTTTGAAGCTTTAGACAATTTCTTGGATAGAGCTGAAAGGTACAATTTGAGACTAAATCCGAAGAAGTATGTATTCGGGGTTACTTCAGGTATAATGTTGGGCCACATAGTCAACAAAAGAGGGATAGAGGTTGATCCAAATAAGGTGAAAGCTATCAGTAAAATGCCAGCACCAAAGACAAAGAAAGAGCTAAGAGGGTTTATTGGGCGGTTACAATACATCAGCCGATTCATAGCCAAGTTGACCACCGTATGTGAATCGATATTCAAGCTGTTTAAGAAAAATCAACCGGTGATTTAGGATGATCGATGCCAACTGGCTTTTGAGACTATCAATAGGTATTTAATAGAGCCACCTGTGTTATAACCACCGAGATCAGGAAAGTCATTAATTTTGTACTTAGCAATCGAGAAGAAAGCTGTGGGGGTAATATTGGCACAAGAGGATGAGAATGGAGTGGAACATGCTGTGTACTACTTGAGTAAAAAGTTTCTGTCTTATGAAGTCAATTATAATTTGGTAGAAAATATATATCTATCAGTTGTGTGGGCGACTAAGAAGCTTCGACATTATTTCCAATCCTATAAGATTCAGGCGGTGTCGAAGCATGATCATCTGAAATATCTCCAGCAAACTCCTTCTCTCATAGAAAAATTAGCTCGATGGTTGGTCTTACTCACGGAGTTTGACATTGAGCACCTGACCAAGAAAGTGATTAAGGGAAGGGCTATTGCGGACTTTTTGGCATAAAATCCTATAAATGACAATCAAGAATAGGAATTAGAATTTCCTAATGAGCATTTAGGAGCCATTGAGGTGCAAGAATGGCACATGTACTTTGATGGAGCAGTTAATAGCAATGAGGCAGGGGTTGGTGTAATCTTAGTCACACCTGAAGGTGAGATGATTCCTATAGCTAAAAAGCTTGAGTTCAAAGTGACTAATAATCAAGCAGAATATGAGGCATGTATATTTGGGTTAGAAGCTTTGTGAAGTGTGGGAGTAAAAGAGATAACAGTATATGGGGACTCGATGTTGGTGGAAAAGTAAGTTTCTAAAGAATGGGAAGTTAAGGAGGATAGGCTGAGGCTTTATGTGAATTATTTGGCCACTATTACTCTTTCATTTAATCAATATAGATTTATACACTTGCCTCGGGAAGATAATTAAGTTGTAGATGCTCTGGCTACGTTAGCTTCGATGTGGGAGAGCAGTGCCTAGGCTCCAGTTAAGCCTTTAATTTTAGTGAATTCTAGGACCCCGTGTTATGAAGAAATAAGAATAATGCCAATGGTACCAGCAGAAAAGCCGTGGTTTAATGATTTGTAAAAGTATCTCGAGACTGGACAGTTTCCTGATGATGCATATAGGAAAGAAAAGGCATCTTTGAAAATGTTATCTAGACAGTTTATTAGTCATAATGGTATGCTATATAAAAGAATGCCAATTGGAATACACTTGCAGTGTGTGGATAGGGAAGAAGCTCAGATGATTATGGAAGTCGTACATGCATGTTTTTGTGGGCCTCATATGAATGAAACAGTGCTAGCAAAGAAGATAACTCATCAAGGATACTTTTGGTTGACATGGAGTCAGATTGTGTCAAATTCATAAAGAAATGTCATAATTGTCAAGTTTATGGAGATGTTAGTCATTTGCCTTCAATAGAACTTCAAGGGTTGACATCTCTGTGGCATTTTATAGCTTTTAGGATTGACATAATCGGAGAATTAAGGCTGACGACATTAAATAAGCATCGATATATTATTGTAGCGGTGGATTACTTCTCCAAGTGGGTTAAAGCTGAGTCTTATTTTACAGTTGGTTCAAAGTAGATGGCAAAGTTTATAGAAAGAAATATAATATGTAGATCTGGGTTATCGTACTATGTTGTAACTGATAATGGAGTTCAATTTCAATCAGAAACTGCTGCATTACTCCAACACTATAAAATAGAACATCACTAGTCATCTCCCTATCGCCCTCAAGCTAATGGTGCAATGGAAGCCACGAATAAGAACATCAAGAGGATCTTAGCTAAAATGATAGAGAGTTACAGGGATTGGTCTGAATATTTACAGTTTGCATTATGAAGGTATCGAACGACCGCAAGAATATCTACCGGGATTTCACCTTATTTATTGGTATATGGGTGTGAAGTAGTGCTGCCAGTGGAAGTAAAAACTCAGTCTTTAAGGCTGCTAGAAATCCTTGAGTACCAATTGGTGGAAAGCAGATTGGCACAGTTGATATTGTTCGATGAAAAGAGATTAAAAGCTATATATCATATGCAACTGTATCAGAAGAGGATCGCCAGAGCGTACAATTAGAAAATCAAGTCGGAAAGATAAAAGAGGGCGAATTGATATTGAAACATACAAAGCCACTTCTTACTGATCTGAGGAAAAAATTCAAGCCAAATTAGGAAGGTCCCTATCTCGTGAAGAAGATATTCTCGAAGGGTGCAGCCATTTTGTCTGATTTGTAAGGAAATGAGTTTAGAAATCCCATCAACCTGGATAAGCTCAAGAAATACTTTCTGTAAAGTCTCGCTAAGGAGAAAACTTTAAAAAAGGATGTCTAGGTAAAAGTTAGAGATTAAGAAAAAAAAAAGAAAAAAAATCCTTCTAGGTTGAAAACTCCACAAAAGAGCGGTCTAGGCAAAAATAAAGGATTAATAAAAGAGGAGAGAAAGAATAAAATAGTTAGCTGAAAAAATGGAGACTCCTCAATTGGTACTTTGGGACAACCATTAGAAAAGTATGATTATCATGGCTTTCTGAAACAAGAATGGTGCTACCTTGAGACCAAATGACATAATTGTCCATTGGTAAAAAGTGAGGAAATCTTCGGTAAAGGAAACTTATCATCCCTTAAAAAGAAATTCAAGGGCTGAAGTAATTTATATGTACAATTGTGCTTACTTTAAATAAAGAAGTTTGCTTTTATTTATGTCAAAAGTTATATTAAATGCTTATTACAATGAGTTTAACTAAAAGGAAAAAAACACCATATAGATGGGATGAGTCTAATTAAGTTGCTAAAATTAAATAAAAAAATAAATCTAAGTCATTTTTCCTTTTGTTCTTTCTCATTTCTTGCATGCTAATCCTAAATAAATCTCTTATCTTTTGATGTTTGATGAATTCATCTTATTCTGTCTGTTACAACTTGATCCAAGCCTTATAATAGTTATCAGTAGAAATGTCTCCATCATATGAGATACCTCGTCCAATGGTACGACGTGGCTAGATCACTGATAGGTTCTCCACGAAATTCTGAGTCAGAGGGCCAGATTGAAAGCCATGAGTGGACTCCACAATCAGTTGTTTCTCTCCATATTGGTGGTAGAGTCGAATTAAATAGTAGAATGAGTAGAAATTCAGCCCATTAAGAAGGACATAGTGGATATATGTCCTGATGGTCACATGCTTAATGTTCCACTAAGGACACATCTAATGGACTCCAGTATCTGGGAAGTTAGCTAACCACTCTTTCAGATCAGCTGAAAGTTTTTATAATGGATGAGTCTATACCTGTTTAGGCTTGTACTTTGCAATGTTTGAGGGGGTGCCAACAATTTCAGCTTCTCTTGGAGCCAAATCTGCAAAAATGGAGGGATTTTTAAAAAGAAGAAAAATAAAAAAATAAAAAGAAAAAAAGAAAAAAACCTCCAGTAATATAGGACTCCCAGTGAAGTGGTGTGTTAAGGGTAGATTATCCAAACCGATTAGGGTCTCAGCAAGAATAACTGGCATAGGATTGAGTCCGGACTCTACTTGATTAAAGATCTACATAATTTTGATATTACAGTCACTTGAAGGGGAAACTAGTAAAAACTGAGCATACATGCAGAAAGTGATCATCTATGGCCAATATACTTCATTGCTGTTGACAGCCACAACAGCCTTCAAGAAAGAATCAAAGATGATCTCATTACCCAAGACATGTGTTAAAGAATAAGAAGGAGAAATGTTGAACATGCGGGCTATTTGCTGCTGAATGGTTCTCTCATCTGGTTTATCAACAGGCGGCACTGCAGTTTGCATAGAAGATTCATCTGGATAACCCAAGATTGCTCTAAATTCTTCAGGCAGGAGGCAGATCTCAAAGTTATTGAACCTAAAAATGTAGTTTTGTGGGTCCTAAAATTAAGCAGCAGTGTACAAAAAAAGGTAATTAATCTTGCAGAAATAAAGAGATCTGAATACAGATAGGTGAAAGGGATATAATTTTTACCAAGTTTCTCTATCCAACCTTTGCAAAGCAGGTCAGATTGATTTCAGATGGTATTCTGTCATGATTTTCAAGATTTTTAGAGTATTTGAAAGTATGGGGCAGCTGTAGTATATTATAAAGGATGTTGGGTTTATTTATAGGTTTTTAGAAGGGGTAAAATCGAAAAATCTTGGTATCAATGCTGCAGACGCATCCGCCACACCATAGAGGTGCACACCTCCATGTCTTAGAGGCACACGCCTTAATGGTTCAGAGGCACACACCTCAATGGTTCAGAGGCACACACCTCAATGTTCACAAATGGCACCTATTTGCTGTAAAATGGTGAAAATGACCTGTTTTGATCAAACTTGGCCTAGAATTGAATGGTAATGGTTGAACAGTTGATTGTAAAGTAGAATAATGAAAGGGAATGCAAACATTGGAATAAAATGCATGGTTTTATAATCCAAATGTGGTTTTATACAATAATCTATATCCCTAAGACTTTACAAAAAAAAAAGGCCTATGAAACTACCCTAACACTTCTAAGTCTGTAGTCTAATCCTGATCAGACTCAGTCTCCTCATCATCCTCTCTACTCTCACTAGCTGCCTCATTCTTGGTGTCCTCCTCACCACCATCATCGTCAGCCTTATCCTTAGCATATTGAACACCGGGGAGATGGAGGAAAATCTGCAGCAGAAGTAGCTCTATCATCTGTGTCTAAATCATCATTGTCACCTCCACTCATAATCTGAAGATCAACTAATTACTACTGGAGTAATCGGTTCTGGGCCTCCAACCCTGCATAGTGCGCTTGTCCAAACAGAAAGGAAAGTAGGTAAGTAACCATCATAAAAACATACATACATATAGGATAGAAATAATGACATACCCTCCACTTCTCTGAGATTTGAAACATGAGATCCCGCTGGACTTCGAGTAAGTCGTATATATGCTCAAAAATTATTTTTTTCAAAATAAAAAGTATGAATTGTTCAGTACACTTAATTATTATTAAAACATTATTTATCTAATAATAATAAAACAATAAAATAATAGAATTTACTAATTTTAATTAAAGATATTTTACCTTTAAACTAATATATTTAAATAAAAATAAAAATAAAAATAGTTGTTTTTAATTTATTTAATTTATTAGATTATTATTTAATGGAAAACATACAATGTGTTTTGATATTTTTTAAAATTGTATTAAAATGAACAAAAAAAATTGAAAGTTTAGTAATTTGATCTTTAAAAATAAGTTTAGAAAGAAAATTTTTAAAAGAAGTCCTTAATGCGTGTAAAAACAAAAGTATGGGACTTGATATAACACAATTGAAGTTTAAGCATTTAATGCAATAGAACTTAAAAGTTTAAGGGCTTAAATATAAGTTTTGCCTTTATTTTAAAAATATTTTAAGAAATAATGGTTTATTTTAGGTTTTTAATTTTCTAAAATCATGGTGTTTATACCCAAATATAAATTTTTGGCCCATTGTTAAAATTAAGGCCTAAGTGATGCCCAATAATGAAGCCCAACCCATTCAAAGTTGTTTGGGAAAAAAATATGTGAGTTGAAGTTAGAAGCTTCTGGAGGTAACCAGAAAAATCAAGCAGAGGCTATTGCTGGAGGTAATCAGAGACACTGAAGAGTTGGAGGAAATTTAAGGTCCTGTCTTGGAGGAATTAAAGCTAAAGCACGTGAAGATACTAGAAGATGCAAGAATTGAAGCCTTGGTGAGGAATTCAACTGTTAGCTTAGCAGGAAAGGAAGAAAATTCCAGAGGGGGCTAGAGGAAGCTGGAGGAAATGCAAGGGATACAGAAGTTATAGAATTTATGAGAGCAATTATTGAAGAATTAAAGGAACTCAACTTCTGCAGCAAGGTGAAAAGTTA
>CATIWO010208307.1:0-15719 GCA_949673435.1 Macaranga tanarius
AATTTTATATTTATTTTTTATTTTTAATTTTTAATGTAGTTATGATTTAATTATTGGTTATTTTTATCTTGTACTAACTTTTGTATTTTTTGTAGGTTATTTATTTTTTGGAATATTTAACTTATGATTTATATTGCAGGACTACATTTAATATTTATTTTAGGTTGTTTTAATTTGTAATTTTTTATTTATTTTGCATGTAATTGGGTTGTAATTCATTTCTCCTCCCTCCTTTCTTTGTGTGTGCTTTTAATTATGTTTGTTTGGTTTGTTATTTTTATTTTTTATTGTGAATTGTGGAATAGTGTGTGAATGTATAGATCATGGCCCAAATTTGCATGAAAATGGACTAATAATCAAACTCGGGGTAAATATAAAATTTGAAAATTGATTGAGGTCCATTTGTATGTAATTAAAGGAATGATTAAAACAATTAAAAATGATAAAACATAAAACACAAACGGAGGCCGATCGCAAGGTCGGGTGGGCCGTACAAAATCCCATACCCAGTTTCCGAACCCAATATCTGAGGACGGCTGCTGGGTATCTTCCGTGGAATCCAGTTGCTGTAAAAGTGTCCCGGGTTTCATCCGAGTGGCGACTCCCAACTCCGACTAAAGCCTGTAAAAAGGCCCAAAGTTGTATTCCTAGTGGGCCCTGAGCCCACACAGTGCCGTGGTCGCCGGACACTTGGGCGCGCGCTGAACCCCGCCGCCTACAATATATATATTGCACATGTATCCAAACAATAATTTGCTAAAAAATTCTCTATGAATTCAAAGGGAGTTCAGAAAATTGGGTTTGAATTTTATTATTATTATTATTTATTTTCAGAAAACAGAAAAAAATTAATAAAAAAAAAAGTTAATAACAATCAATTTCCACTAAGCTTCCCACTTATTTGTGCTAAGTACAAACCATTTAAGAACCGAGTCACAGACACGGCCACCACGAACACGCCAACACGCAATTTTCAAAGGGCAAATTCGTAATTTTACAATACAAATACCCAATTGTTGTTCCTTTCCCTCGAAGAATATAAACGGGTCAGCTGAGTCAATAAAACGATTGATTTAAATTCCCAAATTTAATTTAGGTTTTCAAAAAAAAAAACCCTAGAATTCATTTTTTTGGATTTTTTCTTCGATTTCGCCATGGGTAACACAGAGAAGCTGCTGAATCAAATCATGGATTTGAAATTCACGTCAAAATCGCTGCAAAGGCAGTCGAGAAAGTGCGAGAAAGAGGAGAAATCGGAGAAAATGAAGGTGAAGAAAGCGATCGAGAAAGGGAACATGGATGGTGCTCGGATCTACGCTGAGAATGCAATTCGTAAAAGGACTGAGCAGATGAATTATCTAAGGCTTGCTTCTAGACTTGATGCTGTTGTTGCTAGACTTGATACCCAGGCTAAAATGACCTCTATTAATAAGTCCATGGCTTCTATTGTTAAATCGCTTGAGTCTTCTCTTGCTACTGGTAATTTTTTACTGTTTTTGTTGATTTTTGGGGATTTTGTGATTTGGGTATTCAAAAAGTTTGGATTTTTATTTAAAATTTGGGGTTGTTTTATGACAAAGTAGTTGTATTAATTATGAAAAGTTTAATTCTTTTGTGTGATCATTTGTGATGAAGAACCTGTGCCTGAAGATTTTGTCTTTTGAAAATTTGGATGATGCTTGATGAGGATTATATGTCTTAATGTTTAGCAAATTAGGACAAAAACTTAGTTTTAAGTGTTTGCTTCGGTGTTTGAAGTTTTCTTCTTGTTATATTGTTGACTCTTTTGCTTTTAGTATGAGAATGTGATGCATGAAACCCCTGGCCTTAATTCCTGGTGCCTATTATTTTCCTTGCATTTTTCATAAGAAACAAGCAGGCAACTTTTGTGCTGAATTTTGTGATCATAGGCTGTAGGTTTGTTTGATAGTGGTCGTAGTGAATTTTTTTTTATTTTGGGATTGTTTGTGGGCCACAGGTAATTTGCAGAAGATGTCAGAGACAATGGATCAATTTGAGAAGCAGTTTGTAAACATGGAGGTCCAGGCAGAGTTTATGGAGAATGCAATGGCTGGATCTACATCACTATCCACACCTGAGGGTGAGGTTAACAGCTTGATGCAACAAGTGGCTGATGATTATGGATTGGAGGTCTCTGTTGGACTTCCTCAGCCTGCTGCACATGCAGTGGCAACCAAGTCACAGGAGAAGGTTGATGAGGATGATTTGTCCAGGCGTCTTGCTGATTTAAAGGCCAGGGGGTAAAATATCAAAGGAGCTAGTCTTATGTCTGTGTGATATGATTATATCTAAATATATGGTACTCTGGCTTGTGTTTCTTGCCCGAAACTTGATTTGTAAATTTGGATAAATTGGTATTAAAGTTATGTTGTAGACTCCACTTGTTGGATATGGATGGTTACTCATTGGATGAGTAAATGTGTTTGCTTAAATCAACATCTTTCTAGGGCAAGAGGGTGCAATGGTGGGATGAGATCATATGCCTCTTTGACATAGTGCGTATCTGGATTTGATGAATTGTGCTAACTTTATTTTGATTTTGCCTAGTTTATATATATATATATATATATTTATCAGTGTTTTTTTTTGCTTGGAGCTTAGTATCTAACTCTTGTAGAGGTTGTTAGTTGTTGAATGTGCTGTTATAATAATTGGAATGCAAGTTGTTTTGATCTATATTAGCATCCTTTACCCTGGTGGATGCTAACATTTGATGGTATGGCTTGGTCTATATTAGCATCGTATTGAATTGGAATTTGAGCTGATGGCCCTGTTATAAATATATTCTGTTTATTCAGCTCTATCCTGATGGCATTATCCTCATCTTTGTCAGAACTTTTGCAGTGTCATCTAATCTGATGGTGTCTTTCTTGCTCAATGATATCTTCACATGGATACTCATTCAAGTTATATATGTTAGCATTATTTATTATTAGTTGGCTTAATACATACCCAACCCCCTGTACTTGCCAGCTTTTTTCACTTTGACACCTCAGCTTACGATTTTGCCATTTCAACACCTGAACTTGTCTTTTTTTTGTCTAAAATACACTAATATAATGATATAATGCATCTACCACCTTCGTACTTGTCACTTTTTGTCAGTTTGATACCTCTACTTGCAAATTTTGGTCAGTTATATGTTGATTTGCTAATATGATGACAGAGGTTTAAAAATTACATTTGAGGCAAGTTCAAATGTTAAAATGACAAAAACGTAAGTTGAGGTGTCAAAATGAAAAAAACTAGCAAGTTCAGAGGGCTGTATATGCATTATGCCTTATTAGTTTGTCCCAGTATCCGCAATAGCCATATATGAATGACACTGTTTCTCCATCAGCTTCCTTGTGGTTAAATGTCTATTTTTCTTAATAAGGTATTAATGAAGTTTGATGTATGATATGAATTGCCTTGCCATTAATTTTGAATTCTGTTTTATATAATTGTTCATTGATTGCAATGATTCGTTTCAAGCCAAAAATAGAACCTATTTGGAAAGTTGGAAATTATAGTGATCCATATATCAGCTACTGATGCAATAATTTGATTGCACCATATCAAATTTTGTACTTGTAAATTTTCTAAGATGAACCCTTGATGGTTACAATTTGAATCCGTATTGTTGCTACAGGATATTTGATTCTCGCTATAATTACCTGGAAGTTTCGTATTAGCATAAAGATTACAAGGAATTTGTCTCTATGGCTGAATTTTCATGGAAATGAATCAAATTAGCACGATCAAATCTTGTCTGAATTCAACTTAATTGATTCTGATATCCCCATTAATCGCTTGACCTTCACTCTTTTCTTAATCAAAAGCTACTTGACACCCATTTCTTGTTAACGACATCAGACTCCTATTGCATGTAACAGGCAGGACAACATGCAGAATTTTGCAAGTAGCAAAAGGCATAAATACAACACAATACAAAATCCATAACATGAAAAAACATATATACTCTGTCCAGTCGTTTAAATGCTGCTGAACATTTGATACTTTAATTTGTAATACATAGTGCAAAAGAATAATGGCTGTAGCATTTGCTGCATTTCACTATCACCCTCCACTCCAATTGCAACAAAATGTTACCAATTTTTCATGTACCAAATTCGAGGTTGCATAGAAAGACTCACCAAAATGGTTTACAATTACAATTCACTCCAAAACGGCAAAAAATAAAAAAAGAGCCAAAACCTAAGAAATTACTATTAACTCTTACTTCCACGTGTGTTTTACTTTCCTGTCCATTTCGACAAGCTCTGCCTCTACACCCAATTTTTCAGACACCTGTTCTCTCTCTTCATGCATTAATTTTGTCACAATCCCACATTGCCATTGTTCTTGTTTTCTGTGAAAAATGATCTCTTTTTGCTATCTTTTGAGCTGAAAAAAAAAAAACCCTTTTTTCTTTTGTTTTTGTTTTAGCCATTTCTAAAGAGTTTGATGATCTATTTTACTGTATCTGATTTGTTCGATTGTGAACATAGGAACCCATTTGCGTTTTGTGTTAAAAAGGTGAGACCTTTTGCTGATTCTAGCCTTGTTTGATGGCAAAGATGGAGTCTTGTCATGATCTTTCAGCCAATCCAGCCTTGAATTTTCTATTGGGTTGATTAAAGCTTCGTTTCAATCCACTTGAGCTTGTACGGCATTGGCTTTTTTTTTCTTCTTTTGTTTTTCTTTGTTAATTTTTGGTGTGAAGAGGTGAGTGGGATTGGAAATGAATGATCTTGGAGAAGAAAAAGCTGCTTCTGAGATATGTGTGGTGGTTCCAAGGAGAGATTCCAGAAAAGAAGATAAGAATTGTGATTGTGTTGAAGTTCTTGTGAAGGAATTGAAGAATGCGGGATTTATTGTTAATAGAGCTCTTGGCTTAACAGATGAGTTCATTAAGGTTGGTTTTCTTGTACCTGTTTCTTTTTTTGGTTTTAAAATTCTCAACGATCATACATGATATTATTACTTATGTTTCTTGATAATTCTTCAATGGCACCATACGCTAATTATTTCTCTGTTGCTTTGCAAGTGATGCTCTAGCATAATAAGAAAAATAATTATGTTTTGTGGGGTGCTAAGAAGCAAGATATGCTAGCAGATTTATGTTGCTTGTTTTTTTTTTTTTTTTTTTTATTTAAAGCAAACTGTGCTGCAATTTCCTCATTTTGAGGGCTCTCCTATTCCAATTTGGTTTTAGTATGGTACTAGTTGTTTCTATTTTTGAAGCTCTTGAACATGTTTAATGAATGGCCTCTGCCATAAGAAGGGGCCTTGAAGGTTAAACTAGCACGTGTGGGTATCTCAATTGTTAACCAAAATGGAAGTGGCACCTCAACACTAAAATTCTGTCTTGATATTTCTCAACTTTTGTTTAAACTATCGTCCACCAAAAGACAATTTTCCATCAAAATAATACATTCCTCTTCTTTTTCTTAAAGATAGTATTAGTTTGCCTTTCACATGTCTGTTTTGCTTTTTAGGTTTTGCTAGGCAGTTTGGATGGAAAATTTTTATATCAAGGTTTTGCAAGTTGAGGGGAGTAAATCAAAGCAGTTTGGATTGAAAATTTTTATATCAAGGTTTTGCAAATTGAGGGGAGCAAATTAAAACAATCATGTGTTGGGGCATCCAAATCACTAGAGCTAACACTTAAGAGGGCTTCTATGCAACTTAAATTTGCTTGATTTTGATATGTACATCAGTTGAGTGAGCCAGTACTGAAAGTTTCCAATGACATTACTTAGTTCTTGTCACCTCAAAAGTTATCTATATTTCAGTTCTTTTTTCAGTTTACTGTGGTAGGTTAAAGCAAATGTGTTGTTCGATATTTGGTTAGCTGGCAGTTTCCTAATTTTTTCTCAATATTAGATGTAGTGTTGGAATGATGATTCATTAAAATTTATCAATTTCTTGCGACCGAATCTCAGTAGTTGCATTCTTGTAATGCTTAAGTTCAGTTGCTAAGTTGTGGCTATTTTTCTTCAGTTATCTGCTCCACTGGAGACATTGGGGAAGGCTGCAGCTGCATTGCAAATGAAGAAGCCTACTTATATCGGTAAACATTAGAATGTGCCTAGATTGACTATCTGTTTAGCTCTCTATTCAACTCAGGATTGCCTCTATAGTGGTTATTTCTCCTTGATGTTATGTAATATTATTTTCACATCTTTTATGGAAAGTTGTGTTTATTTGGGAGAAATTATTGTCCCATGCTTAACTTTAATTTCAGGAATGGATCTACAATTTGAATGGGAGGAGCTCAAAGCATTTGTCAGACAACCAGATGGGTCATTGTTTAGTTGGTGTGAACGTTTTGAGTGCTACCATCATTTATTGTATGGAATTGTAAGATCGTTGACTTATATTAATCTATTAACTTTTTGTTTTAGCATTGTTTCTCTCTCACATGCAACATCAGACTTGCAAATGCCTTGTATTTTGAGACCACACCCATTTTCTGTTTACATTCCATGCTTAGGTTGTTTAATTTTCATATTCCATTTGATTGAGTCCTACAAGTTATAATAAAGCATGACTTTTATAGTAATTTAATTACTGATTCCACCTCCACAAATTGAGGTTCAAACTGAAAATTACAGGTAAATAAGGGAAAGTTAAATGCAACTTTAAAATGGGATAGCAAGGAGTACTCCTGGGAAGTTGGGGAATCTTTGGTGCGGAGATTGGAATCTGAGGGCATTGTTAAACTAGTTTTTCCTCTGCACGGTATGCAAAATCGTCCTTATTACAAATATAATTTTTATCTTCATGCGGAATCTGAAATTGGATGAGTGTTGGTTCATAGTTGAAATTAAGAGGAAGGAGCTTCTAAGAAGTTGGGTGCTGAACTGGCGGAACTTCACAAACCAGCCAATTGATGACATGTATTCATATTTTGGATTGAAGGTAAATGAGGCTAGTTTTATAAATATCCATTACCTAAATTAAGTCGTGGGTTTTAATTTAGAAATTTATTTTGGTAGATTGCCATCTATTTTTCTTTCCTTCGTATGTATACAACTTGGCTGCTCTTTCCGGCTGCTTATGGGCTTATTGTGCAGTTGGTCGACTTTGGGTAAGCCTCATTACTTCTTTATGTATTTTGTGGCTGTTAATGTCTTTGTAGTTCTTGCTGGACCAGCTGGTGTGATTTTACATATTAATTACTGATGTGCTTGCTTAATTTTTTTTTCTCTTTCAGATCATTGCAGTTCTTAGTTCTCCCGACATTCTTCGTGAGCATAATATTATGGGCAGTGTTGTTTTTCCAGTTCTGGAAACGTAAAAACTTTGCCCTTTTAGCTAGGTAATTTCATATACTGTGAGATTGTTCTTCTTTCCCACTTTTACATGCAGTTGACTTAGAGGGACAGTTTTCTACATATTTTTCTTTAGTGTTAAAAATTTCTCTTTAGATAATATTTATTTCTCACTTTGAATATTTGGAAATGTAGATGGCAGATACATTATCCAGCTAGTGCTGGCCAAGGATATAAATTTTTGGGCATGGAGTGGAGTTCCTTACATTCACATCTAGAACCTATAAAAAATTTAGGGATTGATAAAACAAAAGAGAAAGAAACATATCAAAGATATGAATGGTTTGGCTATCTCACGCGGTTTAGAAATAATGCTATCATTATTTCTAGTATCATCTGTCTCCAGTTGCCATTTGAGTTGGCCTATGCTCATCTGTATGAGGTCATGGCTTCAGATGTGATTAGGTAAGATTCTGCATTTATGTGATTTCTGAAATTCATGTTATGTTTATGATTTGCTCCTGCTTCTTCCATCTTCTCAAAATTTATTCTTCTTCCATGTTGTTGAATTTATTGCCCCATTGTTCACACTTGGGATGCTTTTATTGATTTGGGCTAACCATATTTTCTTATTTTAGTGCATGCATGCTTGCATATACATCCTTGGTTGTCCATATAACTGAATGTTGTTTTTCCCTTTGATGATTTATATATGATTTCTTTGGCAATAACAATCTAAGTTATATGGCCTCTTTTCACAGAGCGGAGAGTAGATTTAGTTCTGCAACATTTTGATTCTTTAATGGGTAAAATATGGACTACTATCCTCCTTTTTAGCCTTGAAATTAGAAGTAAACAATGTAGACTGGCATCGGACCTATCCATGAAATTTGAGAAATTTATGGTGTCCAACGCTACAACATTTAAATGCCCTGAGAGCATGGATCTTTGGCATGAAATTGCTTGAAATGGTGACACCTTTTTAATTTTTGGCTTTCAGGTTTGGGCTGACAGCTGCTTATCTTGTTCTCATTCAGTATTTTACAAAGATTGGGGGCAAGATATCAATGAAGCTCATACAGTGTGAGAACAATGAAAATACAGAAAATGAGGCAGACAGCTTAGTCTACAAAGTAATGAACAGATTGGTACAGCCATTTGATTTTCTTTCTGCATTTTTGTGGTGATTCTCGTAAAGGCTTTACTTTATGTTGCAGGTTTTTGGCCTTTATTTTATGCAGTCATATATAGGAGTTTTTTATCATGCCCTTCTCCATCGCAACTTCAAGACCCTTCGGCAGGTTTTAATTCAGCGTCTAATTGTGTATCAGGTATATAATTTGTTAATGCTTCTCTTTAATGCATTATTTATGATTTATTGATGATTCTCTAGATCAATGGGATTTTGAAGTGAAAATTGTTGTCCAGGTGCTGGAGAATCTGTTAGGGAATTCACTACCCTATCTCAAATACAGTTATAAGAAATATAGGGCTGTTAGGTAAGCTTTCTGTCATGAATCTTCTCAAAGTGAGGTATATCTTAAGTTCACCCTTGATTTAAATTTGAAGAAAATGTTATGGAAGTGTTGACTCTATTTTTATCTCAAGAAATAAGAAAAAACAGGAGAAAGGATCATCAAATGGGAAGATCCAGGTCAATTGCAAGGTGGAGAAAGAGTACTTAAAGCCTACATATTCTGCAAGTATTGGTGAAGAACTAGAAGATGGCCTTTTTGATGGTAAAATGCTTACATTTGCAGTTAGAAAATAATAAAGGGGGCATTTCAAACTTATTGATTGTAACAACATTATCTTGTTCCCATAGCATATAAACAGGAAGGCTGATGAAGAATGGGTTTGAGGGTTATAGGAAGTGGTGTTTTTGTCTTAGGGCTTTCCTGTAGTTGAATTTCTGGAAGTAAATTCATGTAGCCAACCTTATGAATGTCCAATCTAGATGAAATGTTACGCACCATAATGCAAGAAAAGAGTTTTCTAATCAGTTCTTGTGTTGTGGTTTGAATTGGAGTTCCAAACCTTTTCTACTGCTGATCTGTAAAAAAAAAAAACACTTTGTGCAGACTTTCTGCTGTTAACATTGCAGTTTGGAATGATCATGATGTTTGCTTGTGCCTTCCCCCTTGCATTTGCCTTTGCTGCTGTGGTATGATTTTAGCCTTTGCTTCTCATCGTCATTTGGGGCTGTCTGGATCCGGCTAATGCAAACTAATGATGAGTTTTCTCATGCAGAACAGCTTCACAGAAATTAGAACAGATGCATTGAAGCTGCTCACAATGTTGAAAAGGCCAGTTCCTCGTGCTGCTGCCACCATTGGAGCTTGGCTAAACATATTTCAGGTATACTGGCCCCTAGTCATTTGCATTATATAATTCATATTGATATTTCAACTAAAGGAGAGTTAACTTGTGGGCTTTTCTCAGCCATATCAAACTAACGTCAATTCTGAATACAGGTTACTATTGTTGTTACTTGTTACTGATATGGTGGTATCCCTTTTAACTCTAGTTCTTAATAGTGATGTCAATCTGCACCAACTCTGCTCTTCTAGTATGCTTATATGATCGGGAGGGTAAATGGAAAATAGAGCCTGGGCTTGCTGCGATTCTTATCTTGGAGCATGTCCTCTTGCTAATTAAATTTGGTTTATCTCGCTTTCTTCCTGAGGTAATTTTACTATCAGATTTTTTAATCTGCCTACATTTTTTTTCTTAGTACCTGAAGTATAATTTCATCTAAAGTGAATCATAACACAATATATAAAACCTGAAAAGAGTCTGGACATTTTTTTTTTCTTTTCTTCAACAGGAACCCGCGTGGATAAGAGCCAACCGGGTGAAAAATGCGAAGCAAGCTCAAGGAATGTATTCTAAACAACTTTTGAGAAGCATTTCTGTAAGAGATGGGGATTTGGAACCTAAGAAGACCAAGTGAAGAAACAGGATACACCTTTGCGCAGAAGTTTTTAAAATCTAGTGTTGATCAGAGTATACCAAAGGATTAGAAGCTTGCATTGGAGTTGTTTATGAGAATGGAGTGAGTTTCAAAAAATTTTGAGGGCAATGTGGGGTTTCTTTTCTTTTTTGTAAGAATTGGTCTACAGTACTGGATTGTGTTATCGAGTTTAATGTTTTACTGTAGATATAGAGATATTTGACATGGACACACTCCTTTTGATAGCCCCCTCTTTTCCTACAAACATTATTCTGATCATGAATCTGTTCAATGAAAGCCTATTGTGTTTAGAGGAACTTCAGGACTTGTATGTTTGGTTAACTTTTTTCTTTAATTTTTTGTTGCACAAAAAAAAAGTTCTGATATATGAAAAAAAAAAATGCTGCATGCATATATCTGCAGGAAATGCTATGGTTGCTGTCCATTTGTTCAATTGTTGACATTTAGTTGGTGTTGTATTGGGGTCTAAATGGATATGGGTTGCTCTCAAGTTTCAATAGTTATGTTGAAAGCTACCAGTCAGTATCTATTGGCTACGTCAAAATGTATTTGGTGAAGCTGTTGTGGTTAAAGAAAATGATCCCAATAGCTGGATGGATCAAGCACTTGTTAATGTACTTGTTCAAAATTGAACATGTCAAATTGTCAATTTCTCATCTGCTAAAGCTACAAGCAAACATTAAGAAGGAAGCAAGGTGATGCGTATGATAATAACCAAATTTGCACAACTAGGAAATGGCAATAGTGGAATGAGGTCATGCACTCAAGTAAAAAAGAATAATTATTTCTCAATTGGAACAAGAATGAAGAAACTAAAAATCCCATTTCAAATGCATTTACAATTCTTTCTTGAACAGTAAATAACCAAACATTACATTGTTAACCGTCTCTTCTATTCCTAAACTAAGCAGACTGTAAAAAAAAAAAAAAAAAAAATCTCTTCTATTCCTCATCTTCTTTGTACAAATAAGCAAATATATATTCTTTATATACACTTAGCATGCCTGAAATAAACCAATAGAAAGAGAAAAGAAAAAAAATCACTGTTCATCATAAAATTAAAATCCATTACCATAAAAAAGAATTCATTGTTCATCAAGCTCGCAAGAGCTTTCAGTTCGATCACTTCTCCTTCTTGAGCTTCCAAAGCGATCACTAACTTGGCGAGCATAGGCAACAACAGCCTTAGCCCATCTCCTGATCTCTGCCTTGAACTTGTTAGAATCCAAGTGTTGTAATGACTTGATTCCTGGCTCTATACGTATCTCCACCGGTGATGACGAAGACGACGAAAAACATCGGTTAAAGCGGCGACGTTTAGCACTGGCATTAGCATTAGCGCTCTTGGTGTTGTTAAGAGAAAGGGTTTTCTTTACAGACATGTTAATATGAAGAATATGATGGTGCAACAAGAAATGGTAATGAAGCTTATGTTGCAAGAATTTTGAGTTATATATTATATATTATATGGGGTTAGACTTAGAGAAGTACACCAAGGCAAGTAACTTCATACACACTTTATTATTCAATATTCCAAAAAGAAACCAAAGTATTTTTATGTTATTCCAATACGTGCAGCTACCAACATAATCTCATTGACTTGACTTTTCACCCTTCTTCCTTTCTATTTCTTGGTGTGCTTTTAAATTTTCATTACATTCACCGTTATTTTATATATATAGGTTTATCTGTGAAAAAAATCCAAACGTTTACAGCTTTTTGTAATTTAATCCCAACCTTTTAATTTTTGTAATTATGTCCCAATTTTTAAATTTTTTTTGCATTGTTAACACATTAATGAATTTGGTCAAAATTATTTAAGAAAATTCTGAGTGGGCAATGAAGTGTAATGCCACCAACACAAAGAGTAGACCCCAATAAGCTTTATTGCAAAATATTAATGAATTAATTTATTTGACCAAATTCATTAATATGTTAATATTACAAAAAAAAATTAAAAAAATTGGGACATAATTGCAAAAATTAAAAAGTTGGGATTAAATTATAAAAAATTGTAAATGTTTGAATTTTTTATACAAATAAGTCATAGATATATATATGAACTAGTTTTGAACGGGTGTTTTGACAGTGTCACATTGTTACATTGTTGTTATAAGAGTTACGATACTTAATTATTAATGTTATTAAAAAATAGTGTGAAATGTCATTGATCAATATAAATTTTATTAATTAATTAGATGAAAATTAAATTTTTAATATATATCGAATGTAGGTAAGAATCTCCTTTTAGTTATATATTACTATAAAATAAACTTAAAAAAATTTCAGATACATCATATAACCTAAACCTTATTGGCAACTACTCTCTTTAAGTTGGTGGAAATTAAAAAGAGCATAAAATCATCATCAATTTAAAATTTATGGTAGTTAGTTCAGTATAACGCATATAAAATATATATATATATATATTCCTAACTGCCTCTAAAGCTAGTGGAGGCACTATTTGAACGTTTAAAAGGTGGAGCATATCAAATATGGTGTATTGTCCATGGTCTGATGGTCATTATATTACTCTAAAATCCCCTAGAGTTGACCATATATATATACATATATATGTATGTATGTATGTATAAAATTGTGCATTTAAAAGATAAAAACGAGTAATGCTATTCAGGGTTGGTGTTCATAATAGGTTTCTTATGGGTAGTAGGTTATATGCATACATATCCTTAATCACCAAGTAAACAGTTTATTCAATTATATACACATCCTTAATAATTACATGTGGAAAATAAGACAAAACTATTATTAACATTTACAAGAAATTGATTTCAATTTCAATTCCACTAATTACATGGATGCTCCATATGCTGACAATATTAATAGATGTATCTTGTATGATTAGGCTAACTTTTCAAGATTATCATCCTAATTTCTTTCTATAACACTATACAGCCATAATATTCTATGTGCTTTGGTAGTCAAATTCTATATGTTGAAGGTTACATATATTGATATATTGCACTCCTCAAACTTCTCAATTTACATATAGGTTTGATTTTTTCCAATTATATAGTTGGTTGGTTTAATATATTTCCAGCATCTAGAAAAGCAAAATTAATAGAAGGGTCCATATGTCCATTCAATGCTTTTCAAAAAAAGAATTGTTCATGTTTAATTACATTATGTGTTCAGTATCTAGAAGAGAAAAATTAACAAAATGTGACCAACAACTAAATATTGTTTTTAAATTTTTTGTAATTTTTCTTTGATATATAGAATGTGTGTGTATATAAATATAGGTGTCCTGCTGACAAAAATCACAATGATTGCATTTAGGAAAAAAAAAAAACTTTAATTTTATTTCTCTATCATTAAATCACCATGTCTAAGATTAGAAGATTCACAAATATTTCACAAATTTTTATTGTAAGTATAACTTTTTGTGTATGATTCATTTGTAAGAAAATGATACAAGTTATTGTAATACCAAATTTAAGATATTAAAGAAAATTAAATAAATACATTTTAATACTATATTTAATTATTTTTTAAGATATTAGTGGAAATTAAATAAATACATTTCAATATTATGTTTAACTATTTTTTAAAAATTTGTTTCTTGCAAAATTAAAAATTAAAACTTTATTAACAAATTAAAGACAAATATTATAGCAATGCATTTTTATTATAATTTTTAATAAAATTATTAATTATTAAAATTTTTAATAAAATTTGTATATGCATACTTGCAAAAATGTTGAAGAAATATGGTTAAAAAGTGGGAAGTGTTCGTATGGTGGTAGAAGTTTCATGACAAATACAAATGATTGGGTACATTTCCAAGAGTTTTTGTTGTATATGATGTGACAAAAAAAAAAATCTTTTTACTTCTTTTATTATAGATAACTCTGAGAAGCTTGTATTAAATTATGTAAAATTTATATTAAGATGAAATCATAGACTAGTTGTAGTTTCCATAAAAATATTAAATATTTAATTAATTCATAAAAATAAAATATTAATTAATTCATAAAAAAATATTTAACTTAAGATTCAGAAGTGTTTAGAGAAAAATTAAAATGATCATAATAAAATAAAAATCTTTTAAACAACAATTTTATCAACCAACCATTCTAGTTTTGCCCACAAAAGTATTAAAATTTTAATTAATTCATAAAAAATTATTTAACCTAAAATTTAGAATTAGAACCAATTAGATTCATAAAAAAAGTCAGTAGTCGAATAATAAATTTTAATTGAATTCATAATTAGTTTTTATAAAAGAAAAATAGACTTATAAATTCTTTGTTATGATATAATACATCTCTATATAAATTGAATTAGAATCCGTTAGATTAATGTTTATTTAACTAGAGACATTAATATAATAGTTTGTAATATATTCAAAATAAATAATTATTTTATTAATTTAAATTTAAATTAAAAAAAAATTATTTATATAGATATGTACTCCAGCAAGAGCCATAAAGATAATAGAATGATTAATTAACATTAGTTGCTTTCATTCAAATAATCTAAAAATAAAGACCCTGCAATAAATTTTGGTGACATGTAGCCTCCAATATATACATAATGGAATGAAGAAACATTCAATATCACGAAACTCTAGTCCTCTCTTAACTAATTTTATATATATGCAACATACACTTTTTCTCTACTTTCCTTTCTCTTATAATTAGCCTCTTAACAAATCTACTTTTGATCAAGAAAAAAAAAGTTCCTAGGATCAACCATGATGCCTGAATAGTATGATCTCAATCTTTACCTCTTTTAACATTAACAATATAAAACTCAACATTATGCTAACGTGCATTGCTTCATGTTTTTAATATATATGCCTAAAAATTCACATATATATACAAGAATTATGTGTTTTTGATATCTGGGTTTATGTTCATTTGTTGTCTTGTTTTGTTGATTTAATCCAATCAGCTTTTTAATCTCTTTCTTGCATGCTTGATTTTTTTTAAAGGGTAGATGATGGATAGACCTAAAAAATGAATCATGCTTTTGTTTGATGTGTTGGAGATTTGAGTACTTGGGTGGCTTTTGTTTAATGCATTTTATGAATTGCCAATTGTAGATTGATCTAATTTCTCAGTTGGTTGTGTGCATAATTTAACAACAATGGTTTTTTCCTCTTTTTTTTTTTTTTTTTTTTTGGGAAGGGGAATTTTATCTTTTGAATATAGAGCACATTGTAAATTTGTCAACAAGATTAGATTATCTAGTAGAAAAACATTATGTTAACAGCATGAAACAAGAAGGGTGTGGATGGATGGATGTGTAACAAGTATACAGACCAATAATTTTCTTGTAAACTTTCTGAGTGATTCCTGATATTTAAAGGGCCTTTAAAATGTTGCAGTGACTACCTTTTCAAGCTACTGCTCATTGGAGATTCTGGCGTTGGCAAGTCATGCCTTCTGCTGAGATTTGCGGTAAGCAATTCTAAGGTTCTTTGGCTTGTGTATATGATC